>NW_019295774.1:0-15529 GCF_000500325.1 Leptinotarsa decemlineata
AAAAAAATGTTGAATATCCAAAATAAGTGATGAATTCAAAAAAACGTCACGTCAGTTTCCGTTTGAAACAGTTCACACAGAAATGAAATTTTTCATTTAATGATGTATTTTGAGACATCTTGTTGAACTGTTGAAATATCACACGGTAAAACAATAGAGCCCCGTTGAACTGTCCTGTTCCTTAAATGACGTACTTTGGGGCATCCTGTACACATTGAAGAATCGAATGCTAAAACGATAGATCCCCGTTAAACTGTCATATTTTTTCTTGAATGAGACATCCTGTACATGCATTGAAGAATCGCACGTCAAAACGATAGAGCCCCGTTAAACTGTCCTGTTCTTCAGATGACGTATTTTGGGGACATTCTGTACACATTGAAAAATCGCATGCTAAAACGATAGAGCCCCGTTGAACTGTCATGCTTTTTCTTGAATGAGACATTCTGTACATATTGAAGAATCGCACGTCAAAACGATAGAACCCCGTTGAACCGTCATGTTCCTCAAATGATATATTTGAGATACCCTGTACACTTAAAGCGATAGATTCTCGTTAAAGTGTCATGTTATCTGTATATCTCGATGACAACCATGTTTTTTTCTTTGACGCTGGTAGTCATGTTTTTTTCTTTGACGCTGGTAGCCATGTTTTTTTCTATAATCCGATTTTTCATTCATTATTTTTATAATTCAACAACGTCGACGTATTTTGAGACACCCTGTATACATTGACGTCACTAACACAAAAAGGAAAAAAACGCATGTGACGTATTTTGAAATGGCATTGCTGAATACCCTCCGTTGACCCATTTTCAAACATTTCCCATTGGGATCGCACGCTGAAACGTTAGGCCCTTCTGACATATTTTTTCCTAAATGAGACACCCTGCACACATTGAAGAATCCCACGTTGAAACGATAGAGCCCTGTTAAAATGTTATGTTTTTTTAATGACGCATTTTGACACACCCTGTACACATTGACGTCATGTTTTTTCTTCAATTCAATTTTTCATGCATTATTATTATTATATCATTATTTTTTACGCTGACGTATTTGAAACACCCTGTACATGTTTTTTTCCTAAACGATGAGACACCCTGTATGGCAGCCATGTTTTTTCTTCAATCCGATTTTTTGTTCATTATTCATATTATACCGTTATTCTCCACGCTGACGTATTTGAGACACCTCGTACATGTTTTTTTCTCAAACGATGAGACACCCTGTACACATTGAAGAATCACACGCCAAAAATATAGAGCCTCGTTAAACTGTCATGTTTTAATGACGCATTTTGAGACACCCTCTACACATTGACGTCATGTTTTTTTCTTCAATCTGATTTTTCATTCATTATTATTATTCTACCATTATTTCTCACGCCGACTTATGTTGTTTTCCTAACCGATGAGACACCCTGTATGGCAGTCATGTTTTTTTCTTCAATCCGATTTTTCGTTCATTATTATTATTATACCGTTATTTTCGACGCTGACGTATTTGAGACACCTCGTACATGTTTTTTTCTCAAACGATCAGACACCCTGTACACATTGAAGAATCACACTCCAAAACGATAGAGACTCGTTAAACTGACATGTTTTTAATTACGCATTTTGAGACACCCTCTACACATTGACGTCATGTTTTTTTCTTAAATCCAATTTTTCATTCATTATCATTATTATACCATTATTTTTCACGCCGACATATTTTGAGACACCACGTACATGTTTTTTTCTCAAACGATGAGACACCCTGTACACTTTGAAGAATCACAGGCCAAAACGATAGAGCCTCGTTAAACTGTCATGTTTTTAATTACGCATTTTGAGACACCCTGTACACATTGCCGACATGTTTTTTTCTTCAATCCGATTTTTCATTCATTATTATTATTATACCATTATTTTTCACGCTGACGTATTTTGAAACACCCTGTATATGTTTTTTCACTAAACGATGAGACATCCTGTATGGCAGCCATGTTTTTTCTTCAATCCGATATTTCGTTCTTTATTATTATTATATCATTATTTTCCACGCTGACATATTTAAATCACCCCGTACATGTTTTTTCTCAAACGATGAGACATCCTGTACACATTGAGGAATCACACGACAAAAGATAGAGCCTCGTTAAACTGTCATGTCTTTTAAATGACGTATTTTGAGACACCCTGTACTTATTGACGTCATGTTTTTTTCTTGATTCCGATTTTTCATTCATTATTATTATAATTCAACAACGTCGACGTACACCCTGTACAAGTTTTTTTCTATTACGTTGGCAACCATGTTTTTTCTTTAAAGCCCGTGGCCATATTTTTTTCGTCAATCCGATTTTCCGTTCATTATCATTATTATGTCATTATTTTCCACGCTGTCTTATTTGAGACGTTTTTTTTTCCTAAACGATGAGACACCTGGTATGGCAGCCATGTTTTTTTCTATTACGTTGGCAACCATGTTGTTTTCTTTAACGCCCGTGACCATGTTTTTCTCTTTAAAACGGTTTTTCATTCATTATGATTATTATACCATTATTTTCCACGCTGACGTATTTTGAGACACCCTGTACACTTCGACGCCATGTGTTTTTCTTTTACGTTGGCAGCCATGTTTTATTCTTTAACGCCCGTGGCCATGTTTTTCTCTTCAATCCGATTTTTCGTTCATTATTATTATTATATCATTATTTTACACGCTGACGTATTTGAGACACCCTGTACATGCTTTTTTTCCTAAACGATGAGACACCTGGTATGGTAGCTATGTTTTTTTTCTGTTAAGTTGGCAACCATGTTGTTTTCTTTAACGCCCGTGGCCATGTTTTTTTCTTTAAAATGATTTTTCATTCATTATCATTATTATACCATTATTTTCCACGCTGACATATTTTGAGTCACCCTGTACACTTCGACGCCATGTTTTTTTCTTTTACGTTGGCAGCTATGTTTTTTTCTTTAACGCCCGTGGCCATGTTTTTTTCTTCTATCCGATTTTTCTTTCATTAGTATTATTATATCATTATTTTACACGCTGACGAATTTGAGACACCTTGTACATGTTTTTTTTCCTAAACGATGAGACACCTGGTATGGTAGCTATGTTTTTTTCTGTTACGTTGGCCACCATGTTGTTTTCTTTAACGCCCGTGGCCATGTTTTTTTTCTTTAAAATGATTTTTCATTCATTATTATTATTATACCATTATTTTCCACGTTGACATATTTTGAGTCACCCTGTACACTTAGACGCCATGTTTTTTTCTTTTACGTTGGCAGCCATGTTTTTTTCTTTAACGCCCGTGGCCATGTTTTTTTCTTCTATCCGATTTTTATTTCATTAGTATTATTATATCATTATTTTCCACGCTGACGTATTTGAGACACCCTGTACATGTTTTTTTTTCCTAAACGATGAGACACCTTGCATGGCATCCATGTTTTTTTTTTCTATTACGTTGGCAACCATGTTTTTTTTAACGCCCGTGGGCATTTTTTTTTTCGTTAAAACGATTTTTCATTCATTATCATCATTATACCATTATTTTCCACTCTGACGTATTTTGAGACACCCTGTACACTTCGACGCCATGTTTTTTTCTTTTACGTTGGCAGCCAGGTATTTTTCTTCAATACCCATGGCCATGTTTTTTTCTTTAATCCGATTTCTCGTTCATTATTATCATTATTATATCATTATTTTCCACGCTGACGTATTTGAGACACCCTGTACATGTTTTTTTCTTTAACGATGAGACACCCTGTATGACATCCATGTTTTTTTCTATTACATTGACAGCCATTTTTTTTTCTTTAATACCCTGTATATGTTCTCATTCCAAACGCGCTCGAATCGTAATCTTCCAAACTGCGATAATGCTGCTCGATTCTCTGCCGTACGCGTGACCTTGAAAGGAACCAAAAATTGCAGAATGAACCTTAGCTGTTTTCCCATGTTAATCTCCATAACAAATGGGCCAGAACTCTTGTAGCCTATTTACTTACAACTATGTCCAATCATAACATTCGTCTAACAGCATCTTCTTTATATGTGGATCCAAAAAAAAATCGCATATAACGCTTCAGTTAATCGTTAGAAAAACGTGAGATTACTTTCGCAAGACCATTGGCAACATAAAGGTTTTTAAAGACATTAACTTATGCTACAGATTCTTGGGACTACATTTCAGCTAATTTACTGTTGTTGAAGTTTGATAACAATAATTGTACTTTATTAAAACTTTTCTATAATTCTGACGGTATGCCATAATATGATCAAATTTTCAATAACATCAAGCCCCAAATTTTTCGTAAACATTTTTCAAACAATAGATCTGTATACTCATCTTCTGACTTTATGAGCATCCAACATAATTGTCAAATAAATACCAACCCTTTGAAACATTGCAGTATATGTAACAAAAATCACAATTTATATGAATTTGGCTAATTTCTTTCCTTATCACCAACAGAAAGGTATAACGTAGGTAACCTAACCGTGTTAGGAATCACACGTTAAAAATTAAGACCTCGTTAGTCCTTAGCTCGCACAAGTTTCTCAACTTCGGAGAGTTGTCGTTCGTATGGGGGCGACAGATGATTAACGGAATAACAGATTTTAAACAGACAGAACAGAAAATCAAAGAAACTGTGTGTCAATTGTTTGAGCTCTTTTCACAAAAGCAAACTTTTCCAATCAAATATTTCATTAGTGGCAAATCATTTTGCCAAAAATTTTTGCAGATCTTTCTACAACTAATTTCAATAAGGATAGTTGGACGCATATAAAAAATATAACTTTCGAAAAACCGGGACCTATAGATATTCTTCTTGGGGTTGATTTATTCCCATTTATTATACAAGATGGTTCACTATACAGCTCTCCAGATAAACCCTCTGCAATCGATACCATTATTAGATACATTTTCATGGGGAAATATAATGAAGAAATTTCATGGCAAGCGTCTCAATCCTTCGAACTGAATGCAATTAATCAAAACTTTTGGGAGTGAAGACAAACCAAAAAAACTATGTTGTCATCCAAATATGAAATCTGTGAACGAAAAGTTTCTGAAATAATTCTAGAAATTCTGAGGGTAGATTTATTGTACAATTACCATTCCAGAGTCATGAACCTACTTTTCTTTACAATCGTGACCTTACATTGAACCATTCTCGTTCTCCAGAATGCCGTTTACTTTGTAGTAGTTTTATACAGTGAATATAAAAGGTTTCTTCAAGATTATTCAGATTGCCGTCATATGGATTTTATAACAACCCTCATTTCTTCAGAACCTCACTATTACATTCCACATCATGGTGTATTGAAATTAGATAGCCTCTTCAACGCTTCAACTAAAACTGGAAATGAGTTTTCACTGAATGATACGTTTTAACCCGGGCCAAAACTTCAAAAGGATGTTGTTGAAATTTTGAAAAATTTCAGACTTCACTCTATCGCTTTAACGGCAGATATTAAACAATAGTCCGTCAGTTTTAATTTCCCAAATCACAGAAATTATCAGAGTACTTATATTCTGAAGCTTCTATTCTTCTCAACCAGTGTATGAATACAGATTACATACTGTCAGCCCCATTTCTCGCTCGTTTCAGTTTGAAATTACTTGTTTACTTTGGCAACCCTTCTCAGACACATACTTTCATTACAAAACCTATCGATAGAAAATGTACAAAGAGACATATTTTTTTCTGATATTGTTATATATTATATTACCATACTTTTGATGACAACTAGATATAAGAATCAGGAATAGGAACTGTTATGTCTGTTGTTAGTTACAAAATCATTAGCTCTTGAAGTGAATATTTCCTTTATATATTATATATTTAAATAAAGAAAATCAAATATATAACATGGTGGCAACGGTAAAAGACAAAGAAGTGTGATTCGAAAATAAAATAGAGTTAGAAACGAAAGTTAGAAACTAAGTTGAATAAATTATTTGAGTAAGGTCAAAATGACAGAAGGTTTCAATAAGCCTCCACTATTGAAATTGAAAGGAAATGTCGGCACCGAATGACCGAAATGGAAAAGTTGTTTTGAAATTTATATGAGTGCAGCTGGATTGGATGGTGCAACAGATGAAAGAAAGATCAATATACTTCTGAATTTGATTGGAGAAGATGCTATAGAAGTGAAACAGACATTTGAATATGAGAAAAAGGAAGACGAAACTAACTTTGATGTAATCTTGGGTAAATTTGAACAATATTGTGAACCCAAGAAGAACCTGACGATTGAAAGATTCCATTTCTTTGCAGTTCAGCAACATAACGGTGAGCAGTTTGAATCTTTCCTGTTGAAATTGAAAATGCGAGCTGCAACTTGCGAATTTGGCAGTTTGATAAGAGATAGGATTGTTAGCGGAATATTCGACAAAAAGACGCAAAAGGCTTTATTGAAGACAAATGACATTTCATTATCAGAATCAATAGACTTTTGTGTAATACAGGAGCTTAGTGAAGAACAGGCAAGGGTTTTGCAGGATTCGCCAAAGGTAGAACAAATCCGCTCAACCACAAAAACTAAATCAATGGCTGTCAATTCATCGAATGGTTGTCATACTGCGCATGAATATAAGTACAAAACAAATCATTGTTCAGAATGTAACAGGTATCATAGTTTTAGAAGTTGTCCTGCATTTGGAAAATTTTATAATTATTGTAAAGGTAAAAATCACTTTGAGAATTGTTGTTTTTTGAAAATTTCTCACAATCAGACTGATAATTGAAAAAAATAAAGAAATTGGATTCCAATGATGAATTTTTCATTTCCGAGATTGTAATTAATGATATAACCAAAGCCTGGTATTTAAATGTTTAAATTGGAAAACATAATATCAATTTCAAAGTAGATTCGGGAAGTGAGGTGAATTTATTACCACAAAGTGTGTTAGAATAGTTGAAAAAAAGATGATTTGAAGTTTAATGTACAGTCAACAAATGCGATTTTAGTTAGTTATGGTAATTTCAAAACTAGGGCTCTGGGTAAAATATCATTAATATGCAATAATAAACACAATTTGGATTACTTGATAACAAATGTAGAATCTCAACCTATTTTATCCAGCAAAACACATCAAATATTTCAGTGGTAGTTCTCCACTAAATACATGACTGTTTGTATCCAAAGTCCCCAGTCAGATGTCAATAATGTGTTAGCATGTGATTGTCTAATGATATCATGATTTTCATTGTAGATGTTATCCCGGATTTTCTAACAACAGCCACTTGTTCACCACCCATTTCGTTACGAATTTCATCAAAGAGAAATGCAATTGCATTATTCGAGAGATAGCATGTTTTCGCTACGTCTTTGGGGGTGAATTTACCTTCTATGCAAATGAAACTGTCGGCAATATCTAGTATAACATCTTGATTATTTATTACAATTCTAATTTCATCCTGAATAGCGGTGATCCATAGGGCTTATAAGTGTGCTCATGTAAACTTATGAGAGAATGATCAAGCACTGGTTTATCGAATATATTCAACTCTTCACTGTTTGTTTCGAGCACCATTGATATTTTCTCACTTTCAATCCAATCGATTTCAAAAATTTAAGATCACTCACAGACAGAGCGTTATGTGTTAACTGTTTAGCATACACTTGTGAAATGAGCTTCTTTTTATGCACACTTTTCTTTTTGATGGTGCAGCTCGTTTTGGTTTGGGATTGTTTAATACGATTTTGTCTATTATAAATGAAACCCATAACAATAGTTATTCGATTTTCTTCAATTCCAAAATAATGAAAATCTCTTCTTCACTTCCAAAATCGATAAGGTTATTTTTTTCATTCAAAATACGCACTGTAATGTTGTGAATCAATTGACGACCTTCTGAACTGACAGGCATATATATAATACTGTGTGGTTCTTTAGTAAGATTGTATCCAGGTTCAACATCAATATCGAATGAGAAAATAATGTGGGATTCTTCACCATTCATATACGAACCAGATATTATATTGCAATCTAAGCGGATAAGTCTCACAGTTGTAATGTTTATTGGTAATGAGGATCCTTGTATTTGATTTGGTGGAAATATGCCATGAGCGAACCCATCATTTCTGCTATAGAATTTGGATGTGTCAGATCAATTTCATATTTGGATCGCTTTCACATTTGAATGTATTATTATTGGCGTGTAGATAGAAAATATCATCTGCAACGATATCAATTGGTTTTTTATCATGTTTCTGTATGACGGCATTGATCTCTTTTATTTCGTAAGCACCACATGGAATTTCAATTGTAAACTTCTGAAGTATTGATGAGTTGTCATTACTGACTCTGAAACTCACTAAATTATTAGCTTCAGTTATATTGTTGATTGTATTGCATCCATAGAATCCCAAAAGTCCTAATCCATAACGGCTGTTCCTATCCAATTCAACCGGTGGAAAAAAATCCGCACTCAAGACACTTTCCCGACAGCTTGTAGCTCGAATTTCCGTGACATGACTGATGAATATTTTGAAACACATTTCAATTTATTGTTGTGCACAGCAACAGCACATTTGAGACAATTTACACTTTTTGGAAGGTGTTGTAATAAATATCATTTTTATTGATACCAATATTCACATCCTCTATATTACAAATACAACACATAGATTTTCGAGGTATAGGACCATCATTAACATCCGAATCTGAATTTTCATCGGGGTGGTGGTGTTCATAACAATATCTATGTTTCATCATATCGATGTCATCTTGTAGATGTTTGGGTAACTTTCCCAAACATATGCAATCTCATGTGCAACACATGGAAGTATCACTTCCTTGGGCATATTTGCAAGCATCACTTTATCCATTTTTTTCAAGGTACCATATTTTGAAAACATTCTAAGTGAAAACTCCATTCCCTTGATAGCCTCCTGATCCAGTTTTGATGTTGTATCCATTTTTATTTGAAAAATTATTCAAAGCACAAGTAGCCACAGAGAAGTGTATTAAATTTCTGTTGACGATCATAGTTATATTTGATTTTTACATTCGAACATTTCCGAAAGAATCGAGTGAATTCCAAGTTAACAATAGCTGTCTTGTTCTATCTTGGACCTGAAGAGGGTAATCTGTCACGCATAAAAACACCACGAAAATGTGAAATTTTCATTTTTCGTGCATAATAACTGAGATCGAGAGCGGTAAGAGGCCTCTGAGGTAGGGGTTCAGTTAGTTTTTTTGTTTTGTTTGTGGCTTTGTATGGTTTTGAATATAGTCCTAAACCTTTACGATACGGTTGAAGGTATATTCCACTTTCGCGTTTGCTCAATGCTACAGCTTCCATGGTTTTATTGTGGCGATTGGCTTCCATTAAAGCCGCTCTGCTGGCTTCTGCTGAATTCACGGTCTTGGTAATACCAGCAGCGGCTAAACTCCATAGTGCGGATAGTCCAGCAAAAATTGGTATCTATGGCAAAAGTCCACCGAACTTGGGAACAGGAATTATGCGGCGTCATCGCGAATCATCGGTGTTATCATCAAACCATGGAAATGCAGAAATCAGAAATAAGAAAAGAAATGTTCAGAAAAGGGTAAAAAACGTATCAAAAAAATGCTAAAAATTCAATGCGTTGAAAGGACCATTTTTGAACACCCTAATCACGTTAAAAAACGTATATTTTTGGAATCATATCGATGTGTGTAACATTCTGTATCATGACTATCGACAAGTTCGGACCTAGCTCCAATAGGAAGCGAAACCATTTTGCAACATCAACAGTAGGCAATAGTGGAGGTTTGCTGCATACCTCCGATGGCAACATTAATTTCAAATTTATAGAAAATGTACTGGTGAAGCTCATTTCGCCGGTGTCAGTCAGTCTGAACAGACGTGAAAAATGGAAAAATTCATTATCAAAAAGGAGTATGTTAAGAACAGTCGCCGTTTCGGTGTTCAAGGAAGAACTATTGAGTTCACAATTAAACCTATACCAAAAAGAGCCGAACCTACACGATGGGTGAAAGATGCCATCGAAGGAATTATGGAAAAAGGCATGGAAGGTTTGCATCCTACCGACCAAGTCGGATTCACTTTTTGCTCCAAGGACTTTGCTCGCGGTCAAGGATGGATGCGGTTCAAACCGGCTAATGAAGTTACTTTTGATGATATTTGAGAGAGAATTTCTTCAATATACCAGTCCAATTCGACGGGTGTCAACACCGAAACTTTTTGTTTAGGCATAACAAGCGTCAGAATACCCCAAGTGATCTAAAAAACAGCTGATCATCACGCTATATCAGATGGAGTTGATGTGAAAAATTGTCATTAATTGTTTAGACGTCGAAGAAGAAGATGTTGTGCGAGAGGTGTCTCAAAGAAATAAAATTATCAAAAAGTCAATCACTTTGTGTTAATTGTTACATCACTTCCGGTAAAAATGATGGCAATTGAATACCATTCAACACAGAGTCTTGGGGCTCGTATGAAGAATTTAAGAAATGGCAATATAACTATGACAGGAGACTAGTCTTGTGTGAAATATGTGGCAAAGTGATGGATCGTACCAGTATATATAAACATATGAATAATGTGCATAATATATACAATTTTAAAGTTGTATTCGCATAAAACCTAAGAAGACGCACCCAATGTCTGGCGAGGTACTCTAGTAAAAAAAATGTGTACCTTTTCATTTAACAATAAATCTTATGCAAAATTTCATTCAAAAAAAGTGTTGAAGAACGCTGGAGAAGGAAGCGAAACCATTTTGCAACATCAACAGTAGGCAATAGTGGAGGTTTGCTGCATACCTCCGATGGCAACATTAATTTCAAATTTATAGAAAATGTACTGGTAAAGCTCATTTCGCCGGTGTCAGTCAGTCTGAACAGACGTGAAAAATGGAAAAATTCATTATCAAAAAGGAGTATGTTAAGNTTAATGAATATTCTTCAAGATATTTACGATTCTACAAAGAGAAGTGTGATTTCACGAATGGGAAAGACAGGATAATTGTGAACAAAAAATAATTTTCCCAAAATCCAGAATAATGGTGTTATTTTAGGATTATTGGAGCCTAACTCAGTCGAGATTCCGAATGATCGCAAATTTTATTTGGGGTCACTTCACCTTCACCAACAATTAAAACAATTTCAATTTTTGGTTGAAGTGACAGACGTGCCATGTTGAACTTTGTCAATCAAAATGAGCTGATATCAGTCAAAATGGGAACTTCAGAAATATTAAAATATGAACAGGAACTCATGAACAGAAAACAACTGGAACACAGGAACAATATCCAACACAAATACAGGAACAATAAACACAATGGGAACAAAAACACGGCAGAAACAACAGGAACAACGGTGATTCAAAGAACAACAATACTAGAAACAATAAATGCAATGAAAACTGGTTTGGGGGTTAATATAACAAGATCTTTCAAAATTATTGTCAGGTTGACAGTAAATATCAATGAGCAACTATTTTCCATGGTGATTTCAGGGCACCGCATGATTCAATGAAACTGATGTAATTCAATCCCTTCAAATAATTTCAGATAACAATTCAGCGAGTAGGTAAAATAATCTAAATTCTACCTGTTCACCGAGTGCGATTTTTTCTTTAAAAATTAACAGTTGTTTCGGTGTTGCAATGAGTATAAAGATTAATTTTGTTTCGGAGGGTAAAATGTTTCCTCAATTTTTTGATAAAGGACCCCGCACATTTCTAATGAGAAATGGCTTGCCTTGAATTTTGCCGAAATTTTGATATGTTGTAGTTCTCAATGTGCTGATTGAAAGTGTCCACAGCCAAAGCTCAGAATTGTACAGTTTTCGAGATGTGAACCTTTGAATATAGATTTTTTCCATTTTTTGCAGTGTTTGCTCATCAATGTGATGCTCTGACATTTTCCTCAGATAGGCTCAAAATGGATGATAGCATCTCACAGCAACTGTATCTTTCATACCTGAGAGTACTCTCCAGATAGAATGAAGGGGTTCAGGTATTGGAAGCGAATTATTTTGCGCCGTAATATGTTTTACCTAAAAATGGGATGTTCCATCGCGAGTGGTGGACAGTGTATATCACTTTGGCCAACCCCATTCAGGTGGTAGGTGCATTTTGAGCATTCCCATCAGTCCTGAGAGTTTCATCGTTCCACGTCGAATATTACGGAAGATACGAGGGTGTTTCCATAAGGAGTGCGACAAATTCGGATTTTTCAGGACTGAAATTTTTTCAGGAAAAAAATGTATTCTTATTAAATTGGTAGTCCTGATCACAAATCTGAAGGAATTTGGGCCTATTTTGCCCCCTAATATGTTTTACTGTAAAAATGGGGTGTTCCATCGCGAGTGGCGGACAGTGTATATCACTTTGGCCAACCCCATTCAGGTGGTAGGTGCATTTTGAGCATTTCCATTAGTCCTGAGAGTTTCATTGTTCTACCTCGAATATTACGGAAGATACGAGGGTGTTTCCAAGAGAAGTGAGACACACTGTATTATGATGGATTATAATATGAAACTGTAATCATGCCGCTGTACGTTTCTATCTTGTACTATATGATCAATTGCCATTTCTATAGTTTGACGTTATGATGGACTAAATTTCTATGTATTACGATTTCTATCTTATACATGATGCATTAGGTGTCCCCACTCACCTTCCTTTAGCTTTAGTTACCGACCAGAAAGATCTGAACCCGTTGGGATTGACAAGCAGTTTATAATTCTCTGACTGTGAAGTTCTTTGCTTTCATTTATCCTAAGTTTGCAGCTGTTGCGAGCCTTAACAAACCTAGTTCGGTTTTTGGTACTGGGATTTTTGCCCCACTGCTGGTAGGCAAGATTTTCGGAGGCGACAGCTTGCTTGCAATTTTTGGTTGAATCAAGGTTTGCCGTTAGCTACTATAGGTATGAGAGTAATGAGTCTATAACTGGCTGGGCCATCCCGAGTACCTCATTCATGAAGTGGTTTTGAGACTAAGTTGTTTAGAAAATCAGGAAAACAGCCTTTACTAAAGGATATGTTAATGAGAGTGGAAATCTGGAAAGTTTTCGAAAATTCGAATTGATATATCATCAATTCCCGATGTTGCTAACGAACGAACATTCAGAGAAAATGAATGAAATTGTCTTTCGATTTGATCCATGAAGTCATGATAAACTGTTATATATGACAAAGATCAACGATAAAATTATTTTCTAAGAAATCCGTTTCATCTTTTGAATCCATCTCTGATATATTCTGGAATTCATTTCTATCTTATTCGCATATCATACCCAACGCAATAAATCTCAGTTTTTCGCAGGAAATGAATAAATTCAACAAACAAATTCAAATGAACCTTTTCCCAGAAGTCTCTATACTCGGGCGATATCCATCTTCAAAGATAAAATATATCGGTATATTTCCATAACCAAATTAAAATTTCAATATCAAAGATTTCGGTTAGAATCATTTTCCTATAATCATGGAGAAGGAAAACTATTTTGGAGATCTTAACGTTACATTCGTTAGATACTTGTTTACGAAATAGCTACCAACTATTATATTCTATTGATTGGATTCATATTTTTCTCAAAAAATGAAAATGACAATTCACTCAAGGTTTTTCTGAGGAAACTAAGTTGTGAGGTTTTCAGAATGATTGTATTGACTGGGAATAATAGTTATGCATGGATATCTGAATAAGCAAAATTGCTTAGAGATAATTAGATACTGACATGAGAGATTTGTGCTTTTATTGAACTTTTACCCAAGTTACATGGATTATGTTGTTCGCCAATGGATAGGGTTATTCACAAAATTTCATTATGAATAATTCATCCAAACTTTTGCTTGAGGAAGCTGAGCGAGCCGCCCCGGCTCCGCATGGGTGCAATGCTAATATTAAATATACATATGAACGCGTGCGATCGCTGCTAATCATGAAGTGCTGTAGGACAAAGCTCGACCTTCGTCGTGCTATTTACAGGCATGCGCCGCTGACCCCCGGGCCGGTACCGCCGCAACCGCTGCATTTTATATCTGTAATATCTTCGAAAATGTTATATGCACGATGTATTGGGGGTACTTAATTGGATAAGATTTATTGCTTTATTGCCTAAAATCGCTTTGTGAAAAAGTAAAAGGTGGTGTAGTACATTATTTTGATCTATCTCGTAGGGTTCAGCCGGCGTTTGCAATGTGAGTGAGAAATGTGTTCATTTACACCATATCAGAAACTTATAAAATTATCAGTATTTCTCTGCTATATTATGCATAGGGACAGACAACGTGAAGCGATTTTGTTTTATACTATTTAGTGACACGTATCGCGGTTTTTTGAAACTTCCACCGTGTTAAAAAGTAATGATAGTTTGCTTTTTGGAATAATACTAGTGCTGTCCCTTCCTTTATTCGAAGTGCACTGAATTTTCGAACAAAAGTGTATTGGAGGGCAGGAAAATCAAATGAAACAAATAATATATTACGTACGTATATAATCTTCAGAAAATTAATTTAAACTTAATTTCATCAATTTATTGGATGTGCCTGAATACGAGTACCTATTCAATTATCGTAGTGTCAAAGCTATTGTCTCGTTTTTTCTGTATGCTCTGTATTGTAGCTTCTACGAAGTGAACTTGTTTCTCAATTATACCTTGTTTCTCAGTTATAACGGCACTATAGACTAACCCCTCCACTTTTTCAAGCCCCGCCCCATCAGCCAATCAGAATCAAGAACCCCCTCCACTTTTTTAGCCCCGCCCCCTCAGCCAATCAGAATCAAGCACCCCCCTCCACTTTTTTCATCCTATATCCTCTCAGCCAATCAGAATCCAGCACCTCTTGACCGCAACAGGTAATCAGTGTGTGAAGCCCCGCCCCTTCCGCACATGGTCAACCAGTCACGGCTCCATCAACTCCCCCAGTTGTCACCTATCGAAGCCATACTCCGCCCATTTGTTACACCCTTGCCAATTAAGCTAAGCCAGCAGGTCAGCGATTTTGAATCACGTGGTCGAAAGCACTGTCAGCTGTCAACATCAGATAGCAGTGTCAGCTGTCAACTTCGGTTATCACGTGGTTGGAGGGGGAACTGTCAGGTTGTCACGCTATCAAGCACGCGCGCCGCCTATAATTATTTTTTTGAAACTGAATAAATAAAAAGTTTTATGTTGAAATTGAACCCAGGTCGTCGGCGTGCCAGGCGAGAGCCTTAGGTTTGACGCCAACGTGAGATCTTGAAAGTACTAGAGAAATGATTGAATTGGTCTTACCAAGTGTCGCATGGTGGGGGTCATAAATCCCAAATTTTGGACCTAGGGTCTTCGAGCGGGCCATCGATTTTTTGGGGGGGGGTCGTTAAGTCATTTCTAATTTGGTGTGTGATTTGTTGCGGAGTCCTTGATTTAGGTTTTTTTTATTTGGAGCGGAGTCTTCGATTTTTGATGTTCGTTTCGAGTAGCCATTTCGTATCGCTTTGTCTATTGCACCCAGGAGTCATTGATTTGGAGGTGGGTCCTTGATTTTGGAGTGGGTGCATGATTTGG
>NW_019295775.1:4393-15794 GCF_000500325.1 Leptinotarsa decemlineata
AATTGTATTCGAATGGCTGCATCAAATTATACTGCAAACATTAAAAAAATTATCGATGAGTCTGAGTGTCAGCCTTCTCATTGAACGTGCTTTTTTATTTTTCAATGTTTATGTTCATGATAGTGCGTTACTTTTTTTTTGTTATTATTAACTATTTTTTAATCATACGTAACATGTCGTTGTGGCTGGATAAAAGTTTGTGTTTATTTTTCAAACACCTTCGTTTGATAGGTAGGAATGTAGCTATGAACAAGTACGTACTAGTAATATTAGTTATTTTGTTATTAATTTATTATTAGTACCTATGTATTGTGTATTACCAGTTAAATAGTAAAATAAATACATATAATGATAAATTAACTGTGGATTATTTCATTTACGTTGCGTTACGTGGCTTCCGTGTGGATGGCTCGCTGTTTATTCCAAAATTAACAAAGTAGCTCAACACATTGAAGAGATTGGCGACCACTGGTCTGGATCATAAAAGACAGGTTGGAGATTTGTTTTTTATAGATACTTTCACGGAAGGTGTCCAAGTGACTTGGCACATTTGATTCCACCAAGAGCGGTACATATCAGAAATACGCGACGGACTGTTGCTGCTCAGTACACCTCAAACTTTACTGTTTGAGAACTGTTCCATTCGGTGAACTGCGTTCATGTGGAATAAACTTCCTGAGAACGTTTCTCCAAATGAATTTAATCTCCGGAGATTCAAATCTAACGTGAATAGTTTGTATTTTGCTTGTGCTTGTGTTTTGTTTGTGTTTGTTGTGTCTTAAGGAAATGACAAATATTAGTGTTATTTGTGAATACTAAGAACATAGTTTCTAGTTGTGTACTTCATTAAATAAACATCCATTTCATAGCTTACCTGATAGATTCCATTTGTGAATTCTTAGCTTTCTAAAATATCTTCACCATCGATGTTTCTCGAATGGCTTCAGTTTGACACTGATATTTTTAAGAAATCATATGATCTTTCAATCATCACTAGCACTGCAAATAGTAGGTACGAACGAAATTGAATGTTCAGAACACCGAAGAGATAATGATGAATTTTTCGTGCTCCATTGCTCCGTGGGAAGTTTTCTACAGACATAGCTTGCTTAAGTCCTCTCAGAGCTATACACATTTGAAAGATCAAGTTATATCCTCTCGAGATCCAGCTGGGTGGGAACTTCTATGGATGAAGATATTAGCTTGGAAGTTATACAGCTGTAACCTCCACACATTCTGACTCATTACTAAGTGCTAAACTATAAAAAGATTCACAGGAAAATTTGATAAGTATGCCAGACATATACTCCTACCCCCCACCAATTCTCACTTTCTACTGGGAGCTAGACTACAAAGAGATTCACAAGAAATGAAGAATCTGATGAGTATGCCAAATATATATCATTGAATCCACATATGGGGCGAAACCATAATAAAATAATTGGTATAGAATCGTATCCGAAACGTATCAACAAGAAACATAAAGTATACTACGAAAATATTCCTGACACACACACATTCACACATAGGAAAAGCTTTATAGAAATATTATCTGAACGAAGAACAGAAAAGTTGCACCAACTGAGCAGAGATTAGCTCAGGAAAAGTATAGGGGTGCTCACTGGACATTATCCATTTGGAGGCCAATCGAGCTAAATAACAAAATAGCTATATAAAAATAATGATAATAATGAGAGCGCTTCATTAGCAACTACGGCAATTTTACGGTATTGTCCTACGCTCCGGGGAATATTGAATCCGTTGTGGGGAATGAAGAAGCACTTCAATTTAAATAATCTAAAGGAACAATTCGTTAAGGCCAGTCTCATTTCCCTACGCTCTTAGGTAATAGAATGACACCTGTTAGAAAACAACTACTCCCCTGGCTAATACCACGAAGGGCGTTGCATTATATTCAAAAGGTGTCAGTGCAGGATTCTTCACTGAAGTTATTCCTGCATATGCTGTTCGCGATACAACTGTCGCAATAGATTTTCAATTATTGAACACACTTGCAGACCGGTTTCGGGATAGTGTCTATCACCAACATAAAGTCGATGATTTCCGATAATTGAAAATCGAATTCCTTCAGAGTATCATTTCTCGAACTAGGCTGAAGCGGACAAGAAACAACAGGTTTGTCATCGCCCAATCTGCCTGTGAACGAGGTAACCAACCGCATATCCGAAATTTGCCCAATTCCTCGTATAAGGAAAGAACACTTTTCACATATTGTCATAGACGCTACCTTGCACTGACGAGTGGCCAAACAGCCCGAAACCGGTCTGCAAGTGTGTTCCAATAATTGAACATCTATTGCGGCAGTTGTATCGCCAACAGCATTTGCAGGAATAATTTCAGTGATGAATCCTGCACTGAAATCTGTCGGATATAATCCAACGTCCTTCGTAGTATTAGCCAGGGAAGTAGTTGTTTTCTGACAGGTGTCAGTCAATTTACTTCAGGGTAGGGAGATGAGGCTGGTCTGAACGAATTGTTCTTTCAGATGATTTGATTTATAGCCCGTTTTCAAGTATGCCCACTGACTATATGTGAAAACCTTTCCTAACACTAAAATCCCAACGCTCTTCTCGACGGACGTTTCACCAATCGAGTTGGCTTCTTCAGGAGATGAAGTAGACTTAGGTTTGAATTTCTACCCAATTTGCTATTCTCTGAAGAAACCATAATAAAGTGAAATTGTTAACCCTAATATTGGAAAAACAATGAAATTATCTCTTCGTGTTGGTTGAGAGAAATTTGGCTACTACTGCAAATATCATGACTAGTGTATACCTGCTACAAGAATCAATAATTTATGATTAGTTGTAGACAATTTCTCTCGATGAATGTCTCCGGATAATTTTACAGAAAAACACAGCAACATCATTTTTGAAAACCATGTTTTTTTTATCTCACAATTTACTTTATCCAAGTTTTGAAATTTGTTTCAAGTGTGTTTCGATATTACAGGCGATATTGAGAATATTTTTGTTGCTATGAAGAATTTGAATTCAATTGACCAATATAGATGTTGCACACAAAAAAACGAGAATTTTTAAAATTTGGAGTGATTATCCCTCCTTGATGCAAAAGTCTCCTCCACATAAAAATATTCTAATCATTCACTTTTGAAAAGACGTCAAATAGTAAATAATCTATCCAATCAGTCAGAAACTCGTCGTAACTGACTAATTATTAAAAATGTATTCCATGTTTCACAACAAAATCTCAGCCATAACATTGGTTGCTTCAAAAGAGTAGAAAATGATGATCGGTCTTATGTGAAGAAGCTTTCTTGAACCAACCAAACCCACAATTTTTACAATGATTGTCAGCCCAAAAGATATTAGAGCAATAATAAGTCATGGAATTGATAGTGAGGAAAACATAGTTCAGTATAAGTCTCAGGCCGTAAGTCGAGCAAAATGAGACAAGAGTCCACTGACAGGGAAGCTCTGGCAATCATCTATGTTACACAATAATTGTATAACTATAACCTATATTTTGTATATTACACCCAAACCAACCTCTTCTTCAAATGATGATGAATGACATACGTTTCGTTTCATAGTTTTTTGAAATACAATGTTCGATGTAAGAAAAGCAGTAAGAATGGTAACATAGATTATCTTTTCCTTGCACCAGTCAAGCAAAGCAACCGAAATGGCTCTGAGTAAAGGCGTCAATACCTTTCATGCAGATACAGTATTTTGCTCAACACTTTCGGGAATAACTGCAGAAACTATTACCGAAGAAAGTGCAGAAGTTGCCGAACTCCAAACACTGATTGGTGTTGGATATCATTACCTATGTTTATGTAGGACTTCAATTCTATCGTTTTAAAAGCTTGCCTCTTGTATCGTAAATTCAACTAGTCCTATATGAAAGATTGTAAAGAACTACTGCACTATTGTCCACTAGTCAATGAAATATCACCGGATACGAGAAGACATTTGCATTTCAAAACATCTGTACGATATTTACGAACGGATAATCAAAATAACCAAATTAGGAAACTGGAACTAGTAGGTTTCACGAGTGAAAATGTATATATTTGTACCCACCTCATACTGGTTTTGCTAATGTTTCGAAGATGCTGGATATTAAATAGATCTTGAACAAGGTGAAATCGCTCAAGGAATATTGTAAATAAACAAACAAAAATGACTCATATTCAAAGCTGCGAGGACTTTATATCGATTCACGATTTTGTTTGGCAGTCCTCAATTTCATTGAAAAGCTTTTCCATTACGTTCCTATGATATTGTTAATGGCTTTTTGGTCAACAATCTACACAATAATTCAAGAGATTGAATATTTGAAATATTTTGATCAATATAGACCAAATGAAATATCAGTAAGAGCTTCATAAATGTTTTAGTCAGTGGGCTATGCTTGAAGACAGGCAGGAAACAAATCTAAAGAAATGAACTTTAAATGTTCAAACCAGTCTCGGATATACCTAAACAGTAGGTTGAATGGACTGACGCCTATCAGAAAACAACTACTCTCCTGGCTAATACTTCGAACGGCGTCGGATTATATCCGACAGGTGTCAGTTCAGGAATCTTCACAGAAAATTTGCTGCATATGCAATTGGCAATACAACTGAAAGAGTCGACCTTCAATTTTGGAACGAGCATACTTGCAGACCGGCGAACAACAAAAATCTCACTCCATCTAGTGGACGAGGTGCTGACCAACTGCATATCCGCTCCAAGTTAGGACGAGGAATGAAATGCTCTGAGAGAATTTTGATTTTCAATTATAGAATATCATTGACTTTAGGTCGATGATGGCCACTATCTTGCACTGACGAGTGGCTGATGAGCCCGAAACCGGCCTGCTTGTGTGCCCGTTCCAAAACTGAAGGTCGACTCTTTCAGTTGTATTGCCAATTGCATATGCAGGAAATTTTCTGTGAAGATTCCTGCACTGACGTCTGTCTCATGTAATCCAATGCCGTTCGTGGTATTTGGAGTATTTGTTTTCTAATAGGCGTCTTCCATTCAACCTACTGTGTAGGTATATCCGAGACTGGCTTGAACATTTAAAAGTTCATTTCTTTAGATTTCATAAATGTTGTTTCTCAACGAAAATGAGGCTAAAATCTAAAGACGGAGGCAGATTTTAGCAACCGAAACGTTAAGAACTTATCGAAGTAAACTGAATAGTGAACTCGATAATTTTTGTTAGATTGTTGAAAATGAAAACTTTCCATTTTTTTCTTGCATTATTTTGTACCCATGTCTCTTCTAATATTGGATCGTATTCCAACTAAGCTAAGTGTACTTTGTGTGTATAAACAACTTCAGCAAATTTTCACATCTGTTTATATTAGCCAGGCTACCAACTTTCATATCGAATTCTTTGGATCAAAATTCAAATTGTTATCGAATCGGTCAGTAATGCAGATTTTCGTATGTTTCATTTGAATTGTCACAGCAGCAGTTACCTATTTCATTTCCCAATTTCGAACGGATGTGATGTTTTCACTTACTGTCCATCTAAGAAACAAAGTGCTCCAGAACACTATCATTCATGGTGCACGTGATCTCCCAGACAAGGCTACTTGTACAGAGTCGCACTAAGGAACGATCGAAGTTTTATTTTATTTCTTTCAATAATATGCGGCTGTTTTTTCAGACATATCAGTGTAATTGACATTTCAAAAATGTTGAACTTCAAAATACCGTATATGTAGATCACAGGCGTTGAAACCACTTCGACACTGTAACAATGAATTCTGCAAGCCGATTGCAGTTGAATCTGATTGTCCAGCGTAAGAAGGCTTGTTTATTTTACCCAATAGATGCAAATGTGCGTGGTGATAATGCTTCAATCAAAAATCTATCTTTGTTTAAGTTACTGAGTTTGTTAGATGAATATAGTGCAGTAATTACCTATGATAGTGTAACGAAACTGAAGCCGTCCCTGACCGATATGCCGGCCAGCGAACAAACACATGATATCACCGCTAAAAGAATGCAGCCGACAACCGCCGGTAAAACTCTAGTTGAGTACCGAAACGACTACAGATTTCTGGAAAGAACCGTTACACTATATGAGCCCGGCTTCTCGACCCACGAGGGCAGTTCAGAAAGTGAATCGAGCGGTTAAACAAAGAACTCAAATAGTGGAAATAACTTGAGCGGTAGTTGCTAAGTGTGGTAAATAAATTAGTTTGTGATTAGTGAAGTATTGTCAGAAATAAATTTCTTCAAGACACTTGATTCTTTGATTTGTTACAGTAGCTTCGAAATACGCAGAATTGCCACACAAATGAAGTGTCCACTCAAGCTTGTCTTATCCATCTAAAAGAAATACCCAAATTGAGGTTTCATTACGGAGAATATCTAGATATCGAATGAATTCCGGAAAAAATAGACACTCCCGGTTTATCACAAAACTCAATTAACAAGAAAATCCATTTTTGTAAATAATTTTTCAAAAAGAAAAAGGAGTTTGAACTTAACCTATTCACTTATTTCATGAAAAAATTAATTTTTTTCTTAGAATCACTCATGTTAAGATCAATTGTATTCATATCTACCTGCACACATAAATCTTGCGACAAGTTTAATATCATATAAATTGTGTAGTGCTATGAATTGTTGGGTTGGAATCAGTTTGAAACTATTTTTTTCTCTTTTAGGGTATGTTTTTTAACATCTCGTTTCAAAACATGTTCTCAAATAATGATTTATATTTCTATTTCTGGTGGGTATCGCTGGATATATTCCTCAGGCTGTTACTTTCATTTAAAGCATTGTTCTTCCATGGTCGGTCCCTATGAAATTCATTCGTGAATCTTGTTTTTCGGTATGTAGGGTTTTCCCTACAACGACTTACTTTAGAAACGTTTTATTTCGTTATTGATTTTTATGTTTGTATAATAAATTCTCGTTAGGAAATTAACCTTTCATAACTCTATTATCGAATAGTCCTCCAAAATATCCATCTGCTTGGGTTTCTTATGTTAATTTTTTCATTTTAATTTCTGCTTAGCATTTTTGTATTTTTTTCATGGCATATTATTGAAAGACTCTCGTCTCTTGGATCGAGAGTTTATTGCCGAAAAACATATGGATATTTATATCGACAGGAACCACTTGGGTAATCATTGTTAACACTTTTATGGATTAAGACAAGAGCCCAAGTGGTTGATCCTTCTTGACTAAATTCTTTACTGGATCTTTTATCGGTGAGAAACTTCGAATACAATTTTCAGCCGAGTCATTCATTCATTCTGTACTGAGATTTCGGTCAAGAACTATTTCATTCTGTTCTGAGATTTCGGCCGGGAACTGATCCCAATTCTGATTCGCCACGCTACGAGGTTACACTTTAATTTTTTTGGTTTGTCGTGTTGTTGGTGTCATTAATACATTTTATTATTTGTAAACGATGTGTCCGACTTATTAATAATCACCAGTCCCGACAGATATATTCAATGTTTTTTCACATGAACCATTTAATTTCATAACCAGATTACGGTTATTTTTAACACCTCGACACGTGTTTTAATTACCAAGTGATCATCTTCGAAAGGAAGACTGAACTGTTTCCTCTTTCCTGTTTCCTGTTTCCTCTTCCTCTTGAGAAAGAAAAAAAAAAGATTTATTTCCAACAGGAGTACCCAGTTACAGGACATGCTATTATCACAGAGTATATATGAAATAAATATTAAAAATAATGACACTTTTATATATCGCTAGATTTTGAGAATTCTGTTCAATTCAGTGTTCAAGATAAGGATTATAGCAATAGAATATATCTCTTCATCACTAAATGCTTGTACACGGATGTGACATGATAAAACTATTGGTCTTCATGTTATGGATATATTACGTCAGCAAATAATTCAACAGAAATCAATAAAATTGCTCATCATCATTCCATTATTGCAACTTTCACATTTCTCAGATTTCTAACGATCTATTACATTCTGATATTGAAATAATACTATTTCCCTGTGACTCTACTAAGTTTTAGTGATTAGCAAGATGAAATTATATATTTTGTCAATAATCTGGTAGGTACAGTGGTTCTCTGCCTGTTTCATTTTCAGAAAAAAAGGAAATACGCAACATTTTGATTAACAAAGTTATTTGTAATACATACATAATCATGAAATACAAATCAATTCCCAGAATTAGGTTTATAAAAAAAAGGAAGAAGAAAAAAAATCACCTCAAAGGTGCTGCTTCGTTCCCTCCTGTTCATAAAAGAGGACATATGCCTCATCACTCACGAACGATTTTGGTGAAATTGGGGACACGTGTGTATCTTTGCACGTGCCACTATATAGGTGTCTGCAATATGCTGTGCATATTGCAGACATATAGATTATAATGACAAGGAGCCATATTATCTGCTGCATAATTGCTCATATCTAATCCATCTGAAAAAAAGTCAATGGAAACATTCAATTTGCCTCTGATTCTTTCCATTGAAGGACATTTTTTGAATGAATTATTGAAATACGGGGAAACTTATGGATTGATAGGGACTTTGTGCATTTTCTTGCACCTCGAACACTTTGGTTTTTCATCTCCATCCTGAATTTCCTCTTGTGCTTTTCCGATATCGCTCAATTTTTTGTCAATCTCCGTTAAGATCGGTTCAGGTTTCTCAGTAATTCTGTAGAGGTCCTCATATAAACCTTCTAAAAGATATCGAAGGAATTCCTGGGCGTCTTGATGGGCAGAACCCATGAATCGAGGGGCAAATCTTTGAATCTGACTTTTAAAGTAGGCAGTGTTTATTACTCTGTCAGATGCATCTTTTGACCACTTTGTGAACAACTTTTGTGAACGCTTTGACGAAAGCAACTTTTATTCTAGAAATACTAGTATTGATATCTTTCATGTATGTATCCTTTTTTAAATACTCCAGCAAACATCTCGTTTTTGATAAACATTGGATTACAGTTTTCATGAAACAGGTGTTTCCAATATTTTTCAACCCATTAAACCCAAGATTTCTGACTGAAGAATAATCACAATCTGAGTAATCACAGATACGATGATTCACCCCTTCATTGTATTGGTGGGATGAGGAATTCGAAGCTAAACTGCTCAAAACTGAATTGGATATTAGTTCTTTTGGGTACTGTGAGGGCTCAGCCAGAGGACTAAACTCAGTCACATTTAGAGTTCCCACTTCCTCTTCTGTCAAAGCTTGACCGTTTTGCTGCGAGTCTTCCACCACACTGCACAACTACAGTTCTTGCACACTCTGTACATATTCTTTGCATTGCGTAAAAACATGATAGTTGGATAGCGGCATCGGAGAAAGAGATTTGTGATAGATAATGCTCGATTGGGGATGAGGCTAGGATAAGGTTGGCCGTACCGTCAAAAAATATTCATTCGAAGGTTAGGTTAGGTTAGGTTACGATTTGAATACAATTCTCCAAAAAATAATCTGGATTCATATGAATTCTTCAATTTCCCCCCCGGCGTTTTCACCAAATTTTCAGAAGAGCTAGAACAGTTTCTAGAATGAACCACAGTAAAGAGTTGTACCATTTTTCTAATGTTGTTCCTCATTTGCTGAATGGATTATGGAAATTAAATTCTACATAGATTACATGATGATTTCAATTTAAATCACAGAACGTTTTTAATGTGTGTTTTTTTATATACATTATGACGAAATGGACGAATAGTAGTTGCATGGGAATACCATTTCAAGATATAAAATAGCATATCCTTCAATTTTACATGAGTTTTGAGTAACTACAAGTAGTAGATTTTTTTTTTGAGTTTTTATTAATGTGGCTTATGCGCGCTTTAATGGCATGGAACTCATAACCAGCGTTAGCAAGCATCAATCATAGGAGGCTGACAGTTCAAAACATCAAAAAACTCGTCTTTTATTGCAATAAAGAATATTGCCCAGCCAGTAAAACCAACAAAATTCTTTGTTAAAATGAATCGATTTGAAAATCATACTATATGCAAAATAGGCGCGAAATTGTCTGATGTAATGATCAATCATCGTACCATGACTTATTTGCTCGTATTAATACAGGATTGTGGCTCCTACTTGAAGAAAGAAAATTTGTTCCGCATTGTCCACGAATATTTGGATCGGAAATATGCAAAATTGAAAGAACTGAATGGGAAAAAGGTGAAAGTCCTGCATTTTCGCCATTAAGAAGAGATGAGGTGTCCGAAGAATATAGAAAACATATTAGCTTTGTAATTAAAATGTATCAAAACTAAATATTATGTGAAAAAATAAAAACAAATATGTCAAAAATGGTCTGTTATCAAAAAATTTCCAGTATAATTCGCTGTTGGGTTATCCCACGAGAAAAAAATACACTAAAATACCTCCTTTGCCATGGTGATTTGTCAAAATAACGTATGATTGGTTCAAAATTACAGATGTGGAATCTTGAGAGAAATAGAATTGGAACATTTCTCAAAGAATGAACCCAAGAAAAATGTTTCTCCCACATAACAAAATTCTCGACAAGCAAATCACCAACCAGGTTGATTTCATCAAAAGACGAACAATTACAGTTCTGGCATGTGTGAGTTTTTTTGCGCTTAATATGTTATGTATATAATATACACAGTTATATAAGGCATACTCACTACACTGAAAGTTCCGAATGTTGGAGATTACAATATTTGAAAGACTTATAAGTGTTCCATACAGTTCTTTTGAAATCATTTTACGAGTACGCCTATGTTAGTTACCTATCATCACTCGATCCAAATCTGAAAATAAACTGTATATATATCAGCAGACTAAACCTCTAAGCGCCACTACAGAGAAACAAAATTACAAACTGTCGAAATAAATTATTATTCGGAAAGCAAACAATTCCCATCGTTACATACAAAATTTTAGTTAGACCCAGCGTTAACGTGTTGAACTGGTTTTATAGTCTACGAATCTACGCAACAAGTCCCTTTTCAACAATTTTCCGACTAGCTTCACAGAAAATTATGACTGATTTGTCGTTCGATTTGGAATGGCACCTAAAATCTTAGATGCGATAAAATTGCAATAGTAATAAAGCAAATTAGTGAAACATAAAAAGACTCGTTTTCGTCGGTTCATTCAAACGACCGCTATGTGGAACGGTGGTTCGAGCCTTATAACCAAATTATCGGTTTCTGCTGCGCATCGGTCAACCCGTGCTATGAATCGAACGTTAAAGGGTAAGGCCTGGTTAATCCTCAGCTCAGCTGAGACAACAGACTTTTCAACAGAAAAGAGAAAAAAATTTTCTAGAAAAAGGCCATAACTATTGGAACTCCATCACCAATAGTCATAAGTTTGATTTGAAGGTGAAAATGAGGTTAAAAACGGGCTGCTCGATTCGCCCCTTCACCAATAAATATATATTCGACTTATAAAAAATAAATATTAAAGA
>NW_019295776.1:0-14775 GCF_000500325.1 Leptinotarsa decemlineata
GTTCAACGAGATCGGTGGGGTTTTTTATATTCAGTTTCTTAGAGTCTCTCATGTGTTCTGAAACTCGTGTTTTAAGATACGGTCCGGTTTGACAGCTTCCACAGTTCAATTTGTACACTTTATTGGATTGTATTTCTTGTGGTGTTTTTGTTTTTTATTTCGAGAAAAAACGCTTTCCAACTGTATTTTCACAACAATTATTTCTTGTGAAATTGAAACGATAATAATCGTTGTGGAAGGTATCTTTATGATGTACAAAGAAAACTATAGGCAAGAGTCGCTGAACAAATAAATGCAATGACAATCTGTTGAAAGTTGTTTTTCAGAAATATCTAAAGTACAATGAATGTAAATATATTGCAGAATCATCAAAATAAAAAAATTTGTTCAAACTTGGTGAGTTATTATCTATTAAATACCACTCACCTTGAGGACCGCTAAGCGTTCTTCTCGGAAATTTGACCATTTTGAAATGAATGAAGAAATATAATTTAAATCATATTAAAATGTTTCGGAAGTCAGTCGATAGTGATTAAAAAACTTGACACTATCCCCCTGGAGCTTGTTATGTAAATAGTGGAACTCGCCAAGGCGACAACGTTCTGGATGGATCCAGTATTTTTATGTTTTTTTTTTGCTCTCCGTTTCCTTAGATAGTAAGGGATATCTGAAAGTAATATTAATTCTTTTACATCCATTTAAATAGCCCGCAGCTGGGAACATTCGACTGGTAAGTTACCAGTCGAAGACTGGCTATAAATCAAATCATCTAAATGAACAATTCGTTCAGGCCAGTCTGAACTGTATCAAGTATGCCCACTGACTATATGTGAGAAGTTTTCTTTTCTTATACGAGAAATTAGGCAAATTTTGGATATGCGGTTGGTTACCTCGTTCACAGGCAGATGGGGCGATGACAAACCTGTTGTTTGTTGTCTGCTTGAGCTTAATTCGAGTAATGATACTCTAAAAAGAATTCGATTTTCGATTATCGGAAATCATCGACTTTATGTTGATGATATACACTACCTTGTACTGACGAGGGCCAAACAGCCCGAAACCAGTCTGCAAGTGTGTTCCAATAATTGAAAATCTATTGCGGCAGTTGTATCGCCAACATGATATGCAGGAATAACTTCAGTAAAGAATCTTGCACTGACACCTGTCGGGTATAATCCAACACCCTTCGTGGTAGTAGCCAGGGAAGTAGTTGTTTTCTGATAGGTGTCAGTCCATTAACAGTGTAGGGAGTGGAAACTGGCCTGAATAAATTGTTCATTTAGATGATTTGCTCTATTATGAGGATAAACATTATTAACACAGTCCCAAATGTTGAGAAGTTCGAATTCTACCTGTCAAGTCCGATACTTTCCATGATTGGTGACACTAATAAAAAGTTGGCCTGTTATTTTTGTTGAAGCATACAAAATATTCGGGAATGTGTTTTGAATTACAGCTTTCTGAATGATCATCGATATTACTGATTGTGAAACAATTGGTTTGTTGTTATTTAAAACAAAATCCCGCTCTTTTTGCATATAGGCTGACCAAACCGGTTTTCCAACAAGATACTGTAAAAGTTTATTCCGGTTAGGATGTGCAGTTTTAACAGCCTTCCATTTTCATTTCGATTTTGTTGCTAGCATCGACAAATGTGTTACTATTTTCGGCACTTGAAATTTTGCTTCATTTCTTCATGATATTTATGTGAAACATAAATATCATGAAGAAATATAATTTTGAAGAGGATGGTTATACAAGTACTATGCTAATTTATTTCAGTAACAATTTATTGTGATATTTTTACTGAACAGTTTACACAACCACGGTTTTGTGTCACAATAAATATAACATAATAATAATCGACTTCATTCAATACAAGAGATACAGGATATCTAATTTGTATTTACATTATAGTCCAGTCATCTTAGTAAGTTCACCTCAAAATTTGAGGTACCTAGATATAAACTTATTTAAACTCCTATTTTAACATCCCTAAACTTGTTTTAGAAACTATATATGAAAAGGGGGGAAACTACTATTACAATCTAAGGTCAAAGGTCAAAAAATCGATTTTTGCACATTTTTTGCAAATATTTTGTTTCCTATGGGTTTTTGCTATTTGTATTCCCCATCAATATTGTAGAGGAATGAATTCCCAACAACTTTCATTCCGAATTTTTTTTCATATGATGAATCTTTTTCGAGGTTAGAGCATCATTTAAGGTCAAAAAAACGCAATATAGATTTTCTTTGTTATTGATAAATAGATATTCATTAATAATTCTCATTTAACATTAACTATTACATTATATTCAATAATTATTTTACTTACATATCTGTTTTCAATTGAGTATCAATTTATTCAACAACACTNAATTAATTTTTAATTTTAGGAACTGGTTTTAAGTGTTGTTGATAGATATTTGTTATTGATAGATAGTTGATGAGAAATGGAAATTATCAATATTTATATATCTATCAAAACTTAATATGGTGTGTTTTTGACCGCGTGTTTTTGACCTTTAATGATGCTGTAACCTCGCACTCTTCATCTCGACATCGAAAACATTTTAGCGTATATTGATCAATTACAAATAGCAAAAAACTCATAGAAAACGAGATATTTGGCAAAAAATGTGCAGAAAATCGATTTTTGTGACCTTTAACCTTATATTTTGATAGTGGCATATATCCCATCATATGTATTCTTGTATAAACTCGTATGTGTATCATATACGAATTTATACAAGAACCTAAGTTTGTCAGAGATGACTGGACCATTATTTGAAAAAACCTTGTGACAAAAGGCTGAAGCTGTTTTTCAAGTCACCTCAGGAGTAAATAGATATTGAAAAAAAAAACTAATTCTATGCGAATAGAATCGCTAACGGTACGTTCCCTAAAATACATAATTATTACAAAATGATTTGAAAATGAATGATAACATTATCAGAAAATGGTATCATACTCAGCGGAAGAATGGCCAGATGTTAGTTACATTCCTTATTTATTGCACAGAAGTATTTCCAAAAAAAATTTAAAAATTAAAATATTGATCATCACATAAATGGTTGAATATCTGTCATCTAAAATAGGAGGAGCCTTACTCTCAATTTTTTTGAACTTATACAGAGAGTAACCCCAGAATTCTTTATGAAATGAGTTAGATATGTAAGAGAAACTTTGTGTAGATAGAGCAGTAGGTACAAGTAGTAGAATACATTTTCTAGTCAGTTGATTCAGGCTACGCATTGTTATTAGCCTTTTGCGTAGATACGAGGGATGACCAGTAGTCAAAACTTGCCAATAATGTGATCAAATTTTTGAATTCCACATGCAAATCGAATACAAGAATTCTGAATTCGTTGCAAACAAACCTGGAGTAATACAGGATCATTTACCGGGTGATTCTCCAAGGTGGCTCACCCCTATAACTTTTTTATTATTGTAGATGAAAAAACGAAATTTGAAAGTTATTTATTATAGTTCACTTTACATTTTTTTTGCCATATTTACTTGCTTTGCAGTATTTCCGGTTTGACAGGAAATGACCCCAACTTTCGATTTTTATATGGGACATCCTATATATTTTTACTTATTTCGATCGAGAATGACATTATAAATCCAACAATACTTCATTTGTCAATATTTGACAAATAAAATCAGTTTTATTCCAATTTTTATTTTTTTGAACTAGAATGCCATGCATCGTGTAAATCGTTCATTCTTGATCAAGTAACATGGGAAAACTACAACTTTGAGGCTTATGACTTCACAGTCGTCTTAAGAATAATTACACAGTCGCAAATATGAATTTTTCCAGTTGAATTGATTTTCCAAATGGAAAGGGGGCGGCTCGGCGGCTTTTTGTGAAAGATCATTTTCTGAAGAATAATTTGATGCCACACACTTTAACTTTATTTTCTCTATTTTTCTGAATAATTGAAAGAAACGGTCATAATAACAAATAATACGTATTCGGTATACTTATGCACTAAGCCCTGTTATTCTAGTTATCCCTGACAAACAATTGAATAGGTTGCTAGGACTACCTAAACAAATAGGCTAATGAATATGCTGTCACTTTGAAAATTAATTTGTTGTGTAGTTCATAATTAGATATGGCAAATTATACCAGAAACGAGATTATTGATATGTTGCTAATTTACGGAGAAACAAGAAAGAATGCAACTGATGCGAAATGAACCAGAATAAAATGCTAATAACTTATCGTCAGTGAATAAAAAGAAGTAGACGTGTTGGTCTATGTTGAAGTGAATTGTACGGCGTCAATTCGTCAAATTGTTTCTGAGTGTGATATAAGTTATTCGTCCGTTTGGAGAATTCTTCACAAACATAATTATCGATCATTCAAGTACCAACTACACCAACATATATAATTTTCAATAATGGAAAAGTTATAGAGGTGAGCCATCTTAGAGAATCACCCGGTATAGTTTCGCAATATGATATTCTGGACGTCACCAGAGTCTCACATAATTCCAGCTCAAGTTTTTTGTGTATAAGATATTCTGATTGGGGTATAGGTTGGGTTAGGTTAGGTTCAAAGTGAATGGGTCTATTCGACCCTCCACCGCAACCCGCAAGGGTTTATTGTGGTTCACACCTATTCACACTCGGCCACATAAACCCAGCTTCTTAACGAAGCCTATTAGTTTGTATGGTGAGTGGTCTTTCAGGTCAGATGGTAAGAGTACGGCTCTGCCGAACTCTAAAGACCTGATTCGGTCCCTAGCGGGGCAGGCACAAAGTATATGCTCTATTAATGAGGTAGTCGGCTAGTCAAGTTGCAAGATTCACACCTTCATACCTACGACAACCTTCCCATATGAGGGTTTTTGCACGTCAGCTGAAGATGCCTTAGAATTCAGCCGTGCAGGGCTTTTTGGCCTCTGGTTTTTGTGAATCATCACTTGAGCGCAAACGTTTGCTAACCTGCTCATTACGGCTGTTCAGGAGCTCTCGCTCCTGAACTAAATTTACAGAGTGGTCCCTTAGAGTCGTAAGCTCGACATCCATCTCCACAATAGACTCAGCGTCAGAACGAATTTTCAAGTTCACTCTGTCCGTAGAAGTTCCACGAGTAGCTAGGGAAAGAAGGTCAATCACGGCAGAGTCTCGCATTACCGTGACAAGCCGATGCTACGACGAGAGCGTTCGGTATCTCGAAGGTTCCGTAGAGATAGCTGATAGGCTCATTGTCATTCATTCTCTCGGCACGGATACACACACCTTAGGATTAAGCCATCGTTGGGATGCTATTCAGTTAGGGAACAACAGAACAACAGGCGATTCTGTCATTCCCGTATCCAGCGGGGCTACGTGAAAGCAGGCATCCGATGGTTTGTTCAACCCCCACATCCCAAGTCAATGCACTCGCCGAAAACAGCATGGGCAGTGGTTCAGGCAGTGAAAGATGAACAAGGACAGCCAACCCGCCTGATTGGGGTATAGATTGGGTCATAGTACATCATAATAAGGTTTGACAAAGGTGACTAATACATTTTGTGAACCTAAGGTTGGAGTCTACCCATAATCCTAAATTTTTAGAAACGTCAGCAACTTCGCGCACAGTTCCAACTAAGTTTAGTTTTGAAGTTTTGGCATATTTGCTCACGCAGTGACTTGGGACCAAAACTCCTTGTAACTGATTTTATGTACGTATGTATTTACGTATCGTCAGCATAGTGGAATAAACTTTTGTTTGTACCGCGAATATTGCCACTAGCTAGAAGCCCCCAAGGCATGAAGATTTTAGTTAATGTCTTTATTGAATCAGTAATTATTATACTGAAAAGAGATTGATGTTTCCAATGTGATTCTTTTCCCTGAATCGCATTAATTGACAGTCTGTTGCGTTTACATTCGAATCGATTTCGAATGGAAAATCAGTTTTTTCAAAACAAAACAGAGTATTTCGTCAAAGTGAATCTTCTCAGGATACAGATTCAGGCAACGCTCGCATCATTAAAATTGGACTATCTCACTAGTACCCTGGGAGGGGGGGTTTGGACTGGTAGGCCGTGTCCTTCATGTGAAGGTGAAACAAAGTATGATGAGTTAGTAACTCATCCTACATTTCAAGATGAGTTTCAGATTGATATTTACTGTAATTACAGATAAGAAAGCAGGATCTGAAAAAATCTGAAATGTATGATATGAGCTGTGTGTTTACTTTCGGAAAACATCTTCGTTGTTCCGTCGAAATGATTTATTTTTAAATTATATTGACTGAAGATAGGATTGGCTTGATCGGTTCTATATTTCAACCCTTTTCGAATTATGCTGTTACCACGCCTACCTTCGTCATAGCTAATAAACGTTTTCAGTGACGAGCATCCCAAGTGTATTATCTTTAATGTAATTTTGTTATGATAACAAAAATACCAGTTCTCCCAGTTGCACATTAACTTGTTTACTCGAATACACCCTGTTAATGAGTAATGAAAAACAATTTCAGAAGTTCTTAATAACATTACTGTGAATTTAGTACTACAGAATTCCTTCATACATGAAAACGTAAGAAATTTTGAAAGTTACTAATTATAGTTAATAGTTTTGATTAGCTCCGCAGTAGGCAATATAGAATAATTATCTACTCTGAGTTGCAAAAGATTTAGACATCTGAAATATAGTTCATAAACTTTCTTTCGTAAACAATAGACTTAACTTCAAGTGCTACATTTATAAGGGTCTAATGAGGAACTTGTTCCTTCACTACGATCATGTCTTATCAAAATCTCCGAAAACAAATTAGAAAACCAGAAAAGTAAAACTGGAAACAGGACTCGGCGAAGGCCTTGGGACCAATCGGTTTCATTCCATTTGCATTACAGACTACTTGACTGGCTATTAGTATCAAGACCATAATGTGTACAGGTCAGATATGTCAACAGATACGGTTTTTGCAGGGTCACGGAGAAAGCAGAATATGTTTTTAGCTGCTTTCTTGGTTTCTGAGGGCGCATTTGATAATACTTACCTATAATCATTCGTCCAGGCGTGCAGACGACTCAGTTATCCTAATCCAATGGAAAAGTTGATGATGAAGGGAGGCATGCAGCTGACCTTGAATATTTCAACAAGATGGACCGATAGAGAAAGATAAAAACATAAACGGAACAGGATAGAAGGCTTGAAATCGCTAAAACTAAGAGATGAAGAGACATAGCTGTCTGGGAAGGTGGAATATAGTGATACTACATCCCAGGCTGTCCTGGAACCAACATGCAGAGGGAGTGAAAAAAAGCAGAGGTAGCACTGATGCTGGCTAGACGCACGAATGGAGAAATATTTGAGTTGAAACCAGACATGATTTATTGGCTCTACGTCATGGTGGTTGAACTAATGATAATCTGGTAACCAGAGATAAAACAAATGTAATGATGGAACAGACAAGAGTGGCCAATTCAGACTGGAGAATTAGACGAGTTGAACAAGTTCTTCTCGAATCTTGTAATATATGTTCGAGATGAATTCAAATCATAACCTGGGAAGACTGTCATTTCGAGAAAGTTCTTGGCAGAAGTACCTGACGTACATACGGGTTGAAAACCAAGCATGGGACGGAAACTGGAATTGACTGTGCGAGAATAAATTCACATTCGACATAGAGACTGGTCTGGCAATGTCGTGCAGAACTGAAACGGCACACAGAAATAGAATGATTCTATACTGGGAGCCAAAATACTGAGGTGAGCCCTGAACCAGCGTGGAGATCCCAAAATCATTAGTATGGAGTCATAGCAGAAAATCGCCGAGCAGGCGAAACACTTTTGATTTTTATGCGTCTCACCAACAAACTGAACATGCTAAACGATTAAAACTGAGGACATATTTGACATATTTGAAATAACATATATTTCGTCTGATGATAGATGAAACGTCTGGACAGCTGTGCAGATATTCATCTATTTTCTTTTTTTCGTAATTTTTTCACCCCTCCTGTCTTTTATTCTCACAATTTTTTTTATGTTCATCAATCATTATGTTCTGTCAGCAGCGTACAATTATCTTCCATATCTTCAGCAGTTATATGATCTCCATGTAATGATACCCCATGATACCCCATGTAATGATACTAGCTGAACAATTTGCGTCCCACGAAGTTTGAAACAGCTCAATATCAACAAAGCATCTGGTCCTGATGAAGTGCCCGTTATCGTACTTTTCATCCTGTTTTACAAGAAAGGGGTTTTTCCTTCTTGTTGAAAGATTGCTCGCGTTCAGCCTATTCCTAAAAAGGACAAGAAAACTCTTTCAAATAACAGTAGACCGTTTGCTTTGCTTTCAGTGATATCAAAAATCATAGAAAAAGCCGTAAACCATCATATCCCCAAATATTTGGAAGGCTTCAACTTCTTGAGTGATCATCAATGGTTTTCGGAAACAAAGATCAACAAGCGGAATTCTATCATATGTCACCCATATTTGGAATAACGCAATCGTGAAACATGGAGAGTCAAGAGCTGTAGCGCTTAATATTTATAAGGCCTTTGACGGTTTGTGGCATGATGGTTTGCTGGCCAAACTTTGATGCTAGGGCTTGTCGCATCATTTTTGTGTATGGCTCTTCAGAACTTTTCCTGCAAGTGGCCGTCGATAAATATCTCTCGAATACTTTCACCATCAACGCTGGTGTTCCCCGGGGAACCATATTGTCTTCAAGCCTCTTTTTATCAAAGACTTATTGGAAAAAAACAAAAATCCAATATATTGCTTTGCTGACGACAGCACACTCATCTCGTCATTACATATGGATCCCAAGACATCGGCTGCAGAAGCATGAGGTTGAATATCTTAATGAGGATCTAGAAGTAATTTCGAATTGGGGTGAAAGTAACGAGATTCAATTCAATGTCACAAAAACCCAGGCATCGGTTTTCTCCAAGAAGATAAGTGTCTTCAAACCGAATATAATAATGTCAGGTCAGACAATTCCGCTTTCTGCTTCGATAAGTTTGTTGGGAGTTAAAATGGACACCAATACGTTTTGGCACAGTCATGTCACTGGAATTGCAAATGCTGCTTTTCAAAAGTTTGGAACACTGTTTCTAAACAGAAAACTGTACACACCTCAGCAACTTCAATGCTTCATAAAACTCAGATCAGACCTTCTTTAGAGTATTATCCTCATGTATGGAGCTCAGCCCACAAACATACCGTGAAGCTGCTGGATTCCATCCAGAAAAAAACCCATTCGCCAGCGTGGAGATGAGAACATCACTTGCAACCTTGTGAAATATATAAAAATGGTTGGAGATGTATCTCTCTTCCGTATATACTTTCACGGGAAGTTTTCAAGTGACTTGGCACATTTGATTCCACCAAGAGCGGTACATATCAGAAATACGCGACGGACTGTGGCTGCTCATCGTTATGAGGTTGAACTCAGTACTCCTCAAACTTCACTGTTTAAGAACTCTTTCATTTGAAGAACGGCGTTAATGAGAAATAAACTTCCTTAGAACGTTTTTCTAAATGGATTTGATCTCCAGCTATTTAAATCAAATGTGAATTACTACTTTCGCACAGGCACCGCTTTAAGAGCGCCTCAAGGATTTTACTGTAGTGCTTGTGTTTTGTTCCTAAAAAATCAATATGAACAAATATTTTCAAATGAATATAATCTAGTATATCATAAATTGCTAGGGGAAATTAGAAAATACTTTGTGTTACTTTCATCCATTTTTGCATGGACTGCACTAATGCCATTTTTTTCACAGAGCAAATACATTTCTTTGAATAACGTTCATTGTATTAGTTTTAAGTTATGTATCTTGAGGTGCGTAGAACTATAGTGATTTATCAACGTGAATGAAGTAGTCAAGCACTTTGAAAATATTGTAGTTAGTCAAAATCGAAAAAAATATGACTTCACTTCAAATGATCCAAAAGATTAAAGTCTTCCGGAAAGTCAGGTAGTTATGTTCTCAGAAGATAATTGTTACATATTTGCAGACATACTTATTTTTGAATATGTGACACAAGTAAATAAGTTAATCAGACTAACTTCGATGGTTGCTCCTCTGTTTTACAATAGTCTTCTTCAACTGAAAAGTTACAGTATTCATAAAACTCAAACTGGAAGTGAAATTTGTTTAATGAACTGCCAAAATATTATAATCTTCCCCTACCTGTTGAAACCGACCATATCAGGGCCGTGGCGAAAAGGAATACCAGGGGGGAAGGAATTCAAATTTTCCCAACCCCACCAGCAAAATTTCCCAACTTTCGATAAAATGAAAGCCGAGAGATTAGTTAATACTATAATATATTGATTTTCTTACTTAGCTATCCAAAGATTGGCTGAATGCTCATGCCCCTTAAGGTATGCACAAACAAAAATAAATTTTGGTAATTATAAAAATAATAATGGGAATTATTCTACTTTGGACCAAGGTCCTTGGTCTTCCACCATATCCACCATGTATAGGAATTTTCAATACAAATGAAAGGAAACAACTCTTGAATAATATTGTGCTTATTGTTTTCTAATATTATTTTTTCTATTTTCACGGCCCGAAATTTCACAACTTTTCCAAGTCGAAAAAACAGCGAAAAGTTGGGAATTTTGTAAAATTGTCACTTCAAAATTTGTGGACTGTTCATGACTGTTCTCTTACTTGGGAGAAATTAAACTTTTTTGAAGTTTTCAAACAACTCAGAATTCCAAAGTATGGGATCTCCAAGTTATGCATGTTGAGAAATCCCAACCTTCTCCCGGTTCTTTCCCTTTTCTTATTACCTCTCCCTTTCTTTTCTCTCATTTTCATTTTTTTAATTTTCATTCATTCTTTTACTATTATTTTTTCTATCTTCACGGCCCAAAATTTCCTAACTTTTTCCCAAATCGAAAAAGCAGGGGGGGCACCCCCCATCCCCCCCATGGCGACGGCCCTGCATGAAATAATTGAGTACAAATCACAGAACGGAAAGCCATCAATACAGAGAACATGTTTTGTGGGTTGCGTGACTGTAAGGTCATTTATTTCTGTCTTTTTATTCCACTTCCTAACGCAGAAACGCGCGTAGTAGTGCTGCAGACAACCATGAAATTATTGGTCACTGTAGATAATTAAAAATGTAAAAATACTGGTTGAAATATAATTTTGTTTGAATAAAACAAACTATTCAACACATGCGTTTATTCAGTTAACAAGTTTAGTGATCCAATAATTTTTCTGAAAAAAGGTTACCTGGGTAACAGGATCAATTTTTCCTTAAATATATTGAGTGGAATTGGATATAATTTTTTTTTAAATCTGAATTTTGGAATTTCTCAACTCACTTTGAATTGAAAAATATTTTAATATCTCTAGAATGGTACATGATAGACAGATCACCTGGATAATTTCCAAATATATAGGGCGTTTCCTTTGAAATAAGCAAGATTTTTCACCAATTTATTTCATAACTCTAAGTGAAGATGGATTGAAAGCATTGAATCCAGCTAAACAAAATATATCGACTAGAAACACCGTGAAATCTATAGACGTATAAACTTTCATTCTTTCGATTTCGCAAGTAATCATTCTTTGACAAAATGAAACTTCCTTTCCTCACAATGTATTGTACAAACAAACTATCAATTTATTATGAAGTAATTGAAATCGATAGGCTAGAAATAAAAATGTGATGAGAACGATGACACGGTTTCAGAATTGTTTAATGAACGTGCCACAGGTACAATATTACCTTGAATGATTTTTACAGGGACGTCTCAAGTGTTTAACTGAAATTATAGCTCCACAGGGTTCAACCATAGAAAGCTTCCGTAGATGGAGCTACTGATAATAAATAGCTAAGGGCACGTGCCTAATGAGCTCCAATGTAAATCTTGAAAAAAAGTTCCTCAATGATCCTTTTTGTTTTCCTTCATATGTAGGATAGGATAAGTTCATCTGACTACTAATAGAAATACGAGGAATACGAGGAAATATGAGTTTATACTGATTTCAGAAAAGCATTTGATCAGGTGGATCATGATGTATTACTGCAGAAATTAGAGAAGTATGGAATACTTACAAAATAGAGTTTTCATAGGTAAACACAATCAAAATATATCTCTAAAGTTCTGTATGATTTTAGGATTCCCACAAGGTTCCAACTTGGGGCCTCTGCTGTTTACATTATTCAAGACAACGTCAAAACGTATTATCATTTTTGATACACGAATGTATATTATTATTATTATTATATATGGCACGTCACATTTTACGAAAGATATTTTATATTCAATTACTGATTCCGAAAACTGAAAACTTCAGCCGTGAAAGTCTAAATCATTTTGATGTAAATACATTGATTCGCTTGTTATATCTACAATTCTTAATTCCTGAAATATTTTTTTCTAAATACGACTCTGTTGTTAGCATGTGAAACGTGGGTGAAAATGACCAAAACAGTGGGTGTATCATTCACATAGTTATACGCGATCACTTTCGATTTCCTATCAAGAGGGCGTGTGAACTGGAAATGAACAGCAGTAACTTACATTTGCAAATGTTAACCAACTCAGCGGAATGCTAATGAATCCGCTGATGCTAGGAGGTCAACCCGAATAGACCAAAACAGAATGTAATTGTGTTAGTCGGATCATGAACACTGTATGTTTATGTTCATTTCAGGGGTAGTGGATAATGACATTTGATTATTCGAATGAAAGCAGATTATAAGGTAGTTATGTTTTTGATACTTTGGTCATCTTTTCAATAATTTTCTGGCTAACTGATGCACATAACTCACAACAACAAAAATTTAATGAAATACTTGATTCAAGAAGTACTGTCAGTTCAGAAAAAAACTGACATTGAGATTGAGTTATACAATTTTTTCTGGGGTTGGCGAATTTGAAACACGTTCGACTAAATCAATTCATATGTTGATAGTGAAACCTAGAACCGCGTTGGTGAATGAAAATAGATCAAAGTGGCTCACTGAGGAATTTGAAAGCTTGTCTATTGTGAAACCAGGTTTTAGTATTAAAAACTCTTTAGAGTTAATACAGTTACTAGAGAAAAATGATTTCAATAATAACGAAATCCATGAATTCGTTTTTCTCACTAATTTGTGTATGGAACAAAACCAATTCCAGGTTGAAGGTTTCTTTTATGAACAACAAGACGGAACAGCTATGGGTAACCCCTTGTCCTCCTACTTGACAAACCTGTTCATGAGCAGATTCGAAATGGAAACCAATGAAAAGTCAAAGTTACTTCCTAGAATATAGCTAAGGTATGTGGATGATATTTTTGCGATATTAGATAACAAAAAAATCGAATATTAATTTATTTCTACTCCTGAAATATTTTATTCTGAATTGAATAATCGTTTTCGAAAACGGTTTGAGATCATTTCATACGATACATAGTCAAATATCATTTTCCAATATAATAATAGTAATGACTGGAAATAATTGTAAAATTTGCTGAACATAGGTTTGAACTTTAGTCTATGTGAATTTAGTCCTAATAAATACAAAGAGTCGGTACATCTCTTACCTATATATTTTCGGCATAGTTGAACGTATTTCGTAATGATACGACCCTAACTATCAATTATGGAAATTCTGAGATCAAACTGTCCTCCAATAATGATATTCGACCAGATACAGTGGATTTGCACATAGATATATTTTTCAAATAAGATGGAAACAATGATAGGAAGTTACTCTTTTTTACACGTTTTATATTAGCTTCACCTGTATGTATGTTTGTTTGTTTGTATGTATGATTGTTTGCCTGTAACTCTCAAGCTCGGGATTTGTATCGGCAGAATTATCGGCATTATTGCTTGATTTATTCGCGGGCAGATGGCGCTGTACGTGACCACCTTGATATTTCTTGATCTATTTGCGGGCAGATGGCACTGTATCAATCATTGCTTGATCTATTCGCGGGTAGATGGCGCTGTACGTAATCTCCTTGATATTTCTTGATCTATTCGCGGGCAGATCGTGCTGTACGTAACGTCCTTGATAGGTTGTTCGAATAAAAATCAAAATAAAATACATTTTTTTAAGAATTTTGAGTGTTAGCGAATTTTTATGATCACGTATCATCCATCTCAGGTTTTTTTGAAATCATTATTAATTTATTTCTACTCCTGAAATATTTTATTCTGAATTGATTAATCGTTTTCGGAAACGGTTTGAGATCATTTCATACGATACATAGTCAAATATCATTTCCAATATAATAATAGTAATGACTGAAAATAAATGTAAAATTTGCTGAACATAGGTTTGAACTTCAGTTTATGTTAATTCAGTCCTAATAAATACCAAGAGTCGGAACATCTCTTATCTACATATTTTCGGCATAGTTGAACCCATTTCGTAATAATACGACCCTGATTATCAATTATGGAAATTCTGAGATCAAACTGTCCTTCAATGATGATATCCGACCAGATACAGTGGATTTGCACATAGATATATTTTTCAAATTTCTCTAGATGGATCAGACATGAACAATTATGCAGCAGAAAATGTGACTCCTTGACGTTATAATCTATATGCACTTTCGAATCACACTGGATCTACCTACAGCGGACATTATACAGCATTCTGCAGACATCCTTATACTGGCACGTGGCGCGAGTACAATGATTCACACGTGTCACCAATTTCACCAAAATCGTTTGTGAGTGGAGATGCATACAACCTCTTTTATGAAAAGGAGGAAACAAGTTGGCACCTTTGAGCGTTTTGAAATGTTATTTTTGTACTGTTGTTTTTAATGTTATAAT
>NW_019295777.1:0-15474 GCF_000500325.1 Leptinotarsa decemlineata
TTCAAAATTTCCTTATCCACATACGTTACAAGTAACGAAAACTAGGAAGTATCATACTTTTGGAAAGACAAACTTAGAACGAGCAAAATCTGAAATTGTGGTAATTCTATAACGATGAATTAAATCTGTTAACTACTACATGCAGACATTTGAATATATGGTGAATTATTCAACACTTTCCTTGAAACTATTTGTTCTCGAGTGATATCCGTTCACCTCATACACATTATCAGTAATAATTCTTCTACAAACAAGTTTCAGATATCCACTTGGAAAAAACCCATTAGAAACAACTACTTTCACATCAATGAATTACACAAAAATTAATTTTTCCCATTCAATTTGTAGTCCTCCAAACAAATGTGGTATTGAAACAGATATCATAGAAACGCTACATAACATAATATATGAAAAAGTATTGATAAAAATGTCACTCACATAGAATACTATCATACAAAGTAGATTTTCAGTCCCCTTCCATTAAAAAAATTTAGTTCAAAAGAGAATCCGATAACACCCAAATGAATCGGCTGGTATCGCACTGAATACTCAGAACTGTAATATAGGTATTCAGCAGCATATCTAATCAGTTGTAAGGAAATTTCAATACATAACCATGAATACATTCGAAGTTGATTTGTGTCAACTATGTGTTCATAAAATAAAATGCTTGAATATCTTCTTTTACTGTCGCACTTGCTCGCGGCGGAATCTTGTGGAGGTAAGTATCTATATTGTTTCGACAACTACTTCATTATAATTGTGGTAAATTGAAATATTTGGTTTGTGAGCAAAGAAGATTAAAGTACTCTGCAAAAAGTTGTTGGATTTGCCATGCACACTATCAACCAAGATCCCTCTGTATTCAGATTTATTTCCCTATTGTAAAATGGCAGACGTCACAATCAATATTGTTATATTATTCAGAAGAAACGGTTTCCATTTTGCATTCTACACTTCTTCCCCATTTTATGTATTTATTTTTGATAAGTGGAGGCTCTCAAAAATTAATATTAATTTTCATTTAATCGTTCCTTCTTCATGGTTTTGAACATTATTCAAGAAACACTTCTTTGCGAGATTTTCAATAAACAATGGCTTTTTCGTGCGTGTCTTCACGATTTTTTAAAAAACTGTTCTATGAAAATCTCACAATAAAGTGGTTTTCGTACAACTGTCATCAAAAGTGACATTTTTAATGGATATCAAGAGTATTAAAAGATGATGTTTACAAAGTAGCGTGTTGAAAATATTTATAACGCTAGTTTTGGAGGTATTTTTAACGCTAGTTTTGGAGGTATTTTCAACATGATTTTTTTCGACAACAAACCAATAAACAAAACATAATTCAATTCAATTCAATTCTCAAGGAAGTTTTATAATTAGAACAACTGCTGATATAAATACCTTGCGATGTTGAAGAGCCTTGTAATATATTTGAACCAGCTGAAGTGACAATTTCATGGGCATTAACATTCAATTCTTGAAGTGAAGAGGACGATGCTGTAACGCTGGAGATAGCTGTTGGAATTATTCTTTCAGCAATAGCTTTTTATAAGAAATAGATTTATTGATCTAACCCTCAGCTACTGTTGTAGACTTTCATCCTCCGTGCTTCTTAATATCCGTTATATTTGCTCTTGATTCTGCTAGCAAAGAAGCAGAAGACCTTCTCAAGCAGTGACCTGTATATTCCTTTGGTTCCGAGAGGTTCAGAAACTCTGCAAAGGTAGAGGATATTTTCCCAAACATCTATAAAACTCTGGACTTATTAAAACGTGAGAGTTTTTGATTTTTTGGGCCTATGACTTTCATTTTTCCGCTTCAAGAATGATATTACCTTGAAATATTTGCTTGTTAACTCCATTTTCGATTTCACTGAAATTTCCTTCGACTTTTTTAAGTCTACATCAGCTAAGAGAATTGAAATATGCCATGCCATATTGTTGAGCCGATTTTTTTGGTAACAATTCAAATCAAGCTCTTTTTGTAGCCTCTTCCATATCGTCAGGAACACACAATTCCTTACTATTGTTTTTCATTATGCCAGACATTAAACACCAGCAAAAAATTTGAATGAGACTTTAAATAAAACGCATGAGCTGTAAACATTACTGTTTGTTGGTAACCAGGTGATTCGGCGTCACCTGACACGGCGACTTCACAGCAAATGCGATAACATAAAATAGTTGACTGACAAGAGACGTCAAAATTGTTTTTATGGAAATATTGAATTTATCTATTTTATTATGGAAACAGGACAGTTGTACTAAAAACTTTGTATGATATTTGTGTTGGATTTTCATCCAGTATCGGCCGATTCCATCATATATAGTTTAGAACAGTTGAAATATTTTGTAATTGAAATTAAAGAAAGTACTGATAGTGTTTTGACCATTAACAGAACCTGGTAATTTTCAATTGGGAATATGAAACGAGTCGAAACAATACTGATTTCATAAAATACTAATATTCGAAAAAGATGGTAGATATCTTTATTCTGCTCGATATCTTGAAATTATATAACAAAATCGAATGTTGATTCAACTGTGAGGTTTTCAAATTAGCATCAAATCAGTTGATGATGTGGGTGCATGCAGAATAACTAAAATAACTAATTGTATCTGAATACACAAAACGTTTTTTTTCTTGATAAATAAAAACGATATTGCTATAAGCACAATACATCTTTCCATTATTCATATCGAAAACATTCCAGGATGCCAACGGTATGCCTTTCGTCTGAAAATAAAACACTGGGAACTTCAGAACTTCAGAAGTTATATCAGTTCGAATTTCATTAGTGTCTATCAAATCCATTAAATTAGAATACTTTTTTTTTTAAGTTTTTGGGTAGGTATCAAAACAAATATTTGCCCTGAAAGAAGAATTGGTCGCAGCTTATCACTGGAAAATACCTACTTGATGTAATTTCTTTGGATGTGATAAGAGTAATACTCCATATCAAACTTTCATGCAATATAAATAACATGAACAGTGCCTACGATTTGAAAGAATAAAATCTGGGCTATAAGGTTGTGATCGAAAGTAACAAACATTTCGTCTGCTACTACGGCAGACACCTTTAGTGGTATAGGTGTTCACTGCGAGGATGATAATGGTGGTATTTCGAAGTCTCATATAGAGTGAGGAGCTCTGTATTTACTCGTATTTAATCAGTAGAGGGTGGTGTAGATGAGGTGTCCATGAGAATCCTCACGCAATCAACTAGGTTCATTGCTAGGTTGTTGTGATTGGTCCACGTAATAGGTATGCTGCTAGTGGTATTTCGATCAAAGTTGTAGTCTAGTCCATTCTTTGCTTTCCTGAGTACTGAATACCATGTTCATTTGGTGTACTTTTTTGTTTTCTGTTGAAATTATTAGGATGCTTGTAGATCTCAGTGGCTTCCCTACAAAGTGGTATTTGGCAGTGCATGTATTGGATATCGTCTTCATTTCTATACGTGTTCTGTTTCTGCTAGGACATGTTCTGCTATTGTGTACTCCTCTGGTTGTAGAATTGTGTTCCTGTATCCTATTGTTGATGCTATGTTCAGTAGTACCGGTGTGAATTGACAGATGCTCTCTTCCGTTTTGCAGGATGTCCTGTTCAGTTTACATCGAAACCACCAAACGCACCATCAACACCAGCAACATACAATAGCAGAACATGTTCCGGCAGACACAGACCAGGCTATAACTTGTATATACATGTATATTTATTATGTGCAATGAAGTTATTCATATCGATCCCTTTCATAGAACTGAATGTTTTCTTGAATTGAAAAAATCTTTGGTCAGTCTGAAACTCATTGTGATATTGTTCGCTGGCTGATAATAATAATGATAATAATGAAGGTGCTTATTAATTTTCAGTAACAATGACCAAAATTCGGTATGATACCCAATTGTCACCGGAAAATGCATCAGTTCTTCCACCTAACCCGATGAATTGAATTTCAGTTTTTGGAAAGTTCATAAAAGTATAATAATATATGTCTATTGTTTACATCGATATATCGATTTCAAATTTTTATAAGTAAACGTGAACTGAGCAATGGATATACATTGAGTTGAGAATTTAATATTTTCGGGAGAGAAAGGTTTCAGCTTTCTACTTCTTCATCCTGATACAGTTGTGGGAATCTTTCAAAGAATAGGAGAAAGCAATCAATTTAAAAAATTAATAAAGCCGTAACTTTTTCAAAATATGGCCTTTTGGTATATGAAATTATCGCTTCTTTGATAAAATCGTTTGTATTTGTAACTAACGTTACTGCAGTTTCTTTCTAAAAGAACATTTTGAAACGATTACAAAAAAGCCTATAAATTGAGAATATAATACCTGATAATCACTGAATGGCATTAATCTCATTATATAAATGAAGTTTGTGAAAATATAAATTTTGAATTTTTGAAAATTACCCATTTCTTTTTAATTGAATGACAAAAATTGAAAAAAAAATCAGCCCACTCTGGGACTAGCGGGAATTATTGTAACACAAATTGAAGATGAAAAAATAACGATTTTATTTAAAAACGATAATTTCATGGAGTTGATCAAGCTGATTTTTTTACTACCTTTACAGAAAATTTATTTAATGAAAACAAAAAAAGATACCAAAAGGCAAATTTTTTAAAAAGTTATGGCTATTTGAAAATAAAAGGGATATTTTTTCAAATTCATAACTTTTTTTGGTTGGATACGTTTTTTTGAAACTCCCAAAAATGTTTTCCGAAAGATCGAACGGAATGGAAAACTTTTGACCAGATCGAAAGTGATCGGGTTGGAAAGTGGTCGATTTGGTATGGAATAACTCATACTTATATAGCAAGTCATGTTCAAGTAGTCGAAATTTCAATTTTTTGTTCACACTTTTGACTTCAAGAATGTTTTAGGGTATTAATCAATTTGTTAATTAGAACGTAAGGTGAACACTGCTGACTTCACTTTGATAATGCGAAAATTATATTTATCAGTTATTTCTCTTCCACAAAATGGGATAAAAGAAGACTGTCAATAAAGACAATATCATTATCAAAACAACTGGTGTGTTTGTTATAAATTATTCATTACTTGCCATATGTCGTGCTCCCAAGTTCTGATTTCTTTCCTACATACCACTTCTATACCATACAAGGTTTTACAAGGAAGACAAAACAATTTTTGAACACGACAATAATTGAAAGAGCAGAGGAAACTCGGCATTGAATATTCAAAATGACCAAGAGTTATTGAAAGATCCTTGTGCCCGGAGAGGAAAAAAATGTCTTTGTACTATTGAAGGTGCTTATCTATGAAGGTGGCATAACCTTGAAAACAAACACTGCATATTTTCCACAACTGTTGCCTAATTTTCCAACTTTCATTGGATTCTTTTGCGGTACGTAGGGCCAAAATCAATTTACAAGCAACTTTTTCAAATAACTTATTGCGGTATCTCCAACGTGAAGCAAAATAGAGAAAATTTGCCCACCGACATTTGCGACATCGCAGTAGAGGCCGTTCAAGTATTACGAAAGTACTATAGGGGGGTGGGGGGTATTTCCCTTGCTTATTTTTGATGACATGGTGATTGCGTCAGTAGCAACATATGGGGCAACCCACACATTGTCTATGTTTTAAAAATGCATTTAACAATGTTTACGTGAGTATGGGAGGGGGCGCTAAGAGCCTTGCTTACTTTAGCTGACAAGGGGGATGGGAAGGAGTCAGTCACTCCTTGTGTGATGAATTTGGTTACGTAATACTTGAATGGCTTCGTAGGCTGGATTAAGGGCTATCACTCGGGCTGAGTATTGCGAAAAGTGCGGCCCATGAAGGTCTAGGCCTATACCATAAGTTAAATCACTTGACTAAAATACAGGGATGTCTTAGTTTTAAGTGTATCACACTGTACGTCGATCAAGTTTTAGCGACTACGTTACTTAATGATTAACACTTTCTTGCTAGTTAGGGGTGTATTAGCGAAAAAATCCAATACGAATATCAGAATATTTTCCCTCTTAAATATCAATAATTTCACTTTACATAATCAAAGAATAGTGAGGAAATTTGTATCAGAAACAAATTTATCAACTGTTGCAAGTTTTAACTTAGTATTCTCTAAATAGTTCTCGTTATCAATTCCTTGTGTTGCCATGATTTCTTGTATGCAGGATTTGATGTCATGACGATAAGTCAACTCTGTTTCATTTCCAGCCTTACTGAATTCGATTCCATTCAAAATACGCCTTCTAATCTATTTGAGCTGCTTTGAACTAAGCTCAAAATATTTGACATAATTAAAACCGTGAAAATGAAATGTCATTTTGTATCAATGAAAAATCATGAAAATAAGTTTCTGAATTATACAATTTCGATATTCTCCAGATTATTACTGGAGAGATTTCAGCGGGAGAATCCCATCTGATGCTATTCCTGCGGGAAACAATGCTAATGGATTATCTTACATCGGACAAGCATATTTGCACCTATATGGAGTAGGAGTGGGGACCATAATTCCAAATACCTCGGAAATCTTAGTTCCATGTTACGGTCATGTTCATGCCATCAACACTTTTATCAAAGTATGTATGTACTTTCAGCTACATGTTCCGTCATTTATTGATATTTCTCGCCTACTTCGTAACACAGTTATAACATTCATAACTGATTTCATCTGAGTCATTAATTATAAACTTTACATTCAAGAGTTCGTATAAGACATATATTGATGTCAACCAGGATATAAACAACTACAATATTATAGATAATTAAATATTCTGAAAAATATGTCTACTTTCACTCAAAAAATATTGACTACAGATACATTTTGGAAAAATTTTTAAAAGAAGAAAATTTCTGAAATTTTCACAAAGTTTGATCTTTACTGAAGGGAATTTTCATCAGGCTTCTTCCTCTTGTGCGCTGTGCTGTTATGCTGAAAGAAATAAGTATTATCTCAATACATTGAAAGATAGAAACCCACAAAAAACAATTTCTATCGATTTTGAATGAAATTTCAAGTTACCGATTCTTGTATAGTTTTGCTGCTGTAATGTTCGAATCACATTATTGAACATCAACTGGAGAAATGGATCTGCTTCAACTGCTTCTTGAAAACCTTTTAATAAATGGATCTGATGATGCTCTCAGCTTGCGGCATTTCCCGTTGCTGTTAGAAACTATTGATCATAATGAATTCCACCAATAAAAAAGTGTTTTGAAATTTTGTTTGGCTGTTGATTCGGAAATCCGTTTCAAAGTACCAAAAGTTTGACTTCATATTACTTATTTTTAAAGTATTCCGCATATTCGATCTGAAAAAGTGATATTTTTCATGAGTATATGAAATGGAAAGACAAAAAATGTTTTTTAATTCAAATTAAAATCTGACGGTCGCATTATTGGCTAAATTTATACTAGCTATAGTATAATGAAATTTTGTAAGTTAATCTTGAAATTAGTAATAATACATTTTTAAAAGCTCATCCATTTCAGATATTGAAAGACATAATTCATCAACTTCACAGTATACAATAGATATTTGAAACGGTTGTATTGAGTAACAAAATATTTAATAAAAAAATGAAACACAATTATTGAACCATATACACTTCCAGAAAACTGAAAACTGTTTTCAAAAAGGCTTTCAATCTTCACAAAATTTAAAAATGAGTCTTTATGACACACATTTAAAAAAAACGTCAACCAAAAAAAGTTATTGAAAGAAATCCAGAAGTTTCAATTTTTAAAAGAAAAATTGATATTTGTGAAATGAAATACTTCTCAAGGAATGTGAAGGGACACATCAGATACAAATCAAGGGTGATACTTTGCAATGAACATATCGATAATTGATTGGATATTCTGGAATTACCGTTTGTAATATAAAAGTTGAATAATAAAATGAGTATAAACCTCAAATGCATTAAATGATATAGAGCTATATGAGTCGATGTGTATTTAGAATGTAAATGTATTCAAAACTCACTCCAGTTTATTTCAATACAAGTTCAAAATGTTCAACATTCATTTCCTGGCAATAATGGAGTCTATTACCAAATTTATTCCTTACATTATGAAATGTTTCAAGGGTAATTTCGCTTCAAGCAATCATCTGAAGGAACAATTCGTTCAGGCCAGTCTTCACTTACCTACACACTGGGTTCATGGACTGTCACCTATCAGAAAACAACTACTACCTTGGCTGGTACCACGAAGGGCGTTGGATTACATTCGTCAGGTACCAGTGCACGATTCTTCACAGAAGTAATTCCTGCGTATGCTACTGGCGATACAACTGCCGGGATCGATTTTCAATAATTATTGGAACGGACACATATGCAGACCGGTTTCGGCCTATTTGGCCTCTCATCAGTGCAAGGTAGTGTCCTATATCAACCTGAAGTCGATGATTTCCCATAATTAAAAATAAAATTCTGTGAGAGTATTATACCTCGAACAAAGCTAAAACAAACAACAAGCAACATATCTGCCATCGCTTCCTGTGCCTGTAGACGAGGTATTAACTGATGTCCACGAGTTCTGAAATAAACTGCGATAACCACAGTTTATTCCAGAGCTCATAAATGGAACGAAAAGTGCTCCTAATGAAATAACAACAGCAACATTTCTTAATGTGATAAATGAATTTGTAAGACAATATTATTCATTATCAAAGAGCGAATGTTGTAAATTCCAAACTACTAGTTGATCAGAAACGGCTAATCTGGTTTCTAAAAATAAACCAGCTTTGAATAGATAATTGAAAAACCCATCAATCGAATCATTACAAGATGTGGTGAAAAGAAATTACAAAATTTCACATATTTTCAGATATTATGCTCTTCAATTCCTTCAATGTTTCATTGGATACACACTAGCGTAAGTACATTCAAGATGAATGTTAAGGATCAATGTCCAGTATTAGGGGGCCTTGACCGCAAGACTTGGGACATTACAGGTACCAAGGGCAAATTGAACATCGGAAGAATTTATCGTAATGGAGAAGTAATAGTTGGTCCAGTCGCCTCTTATGAAAACAATGATGTGTGGTTCTATTATGCTTCCAATGGAATTGAAGTTCAAGAATCACATTACGAAGTTCTCGTATATCGTGGTCAACCTACAGTTGATAATGATACCGTAGTCAAAGAAGTTTCGTAAAAATAGAAAATTGGAATTTTTTCACCTGTGTTTTTATTGAAATTATAATTCATAACAATTGAAAGTGTAACTAAATCACACCCCTTAATAAAGTGATTCCAAAGACCATAGAAATATGAGATAATTTGTAGCACTTTTGACGAAAATTGAAGAATTTCACTGTTTTTTGATTGGAAAAAATACCGTTCAAGCAAAGCAATGGCTTGGAAAGTGTTACAAAGAATCCGTTCCATCAGAAACAACAATTAAACGTTGGTTTGCTGACTTCAAACTTGGTCGTAGAGACACCGATGATGCAGAATGCAGTGGACTTCCAAATGAGGCAGTACCTAACACTAGAATAATCGAAATGTGAAGTTTTATGAGTCAGCTGACATTGTGAAGATATCAAAGAACGTGTTGATTTTATATAGCATGAACATTTTTTGACTATGAGAAATCTCTGTGCTGCGCAAAAATATGTACTTGTATACCTTTGGTATAGTAATGAGTAATAACGGTTTGATGTTGGGAAAAAACTAGTAATATTCACAGATATGTTGTTAAAAGAAAAGTTGTAAGCATTCTCTTGGCAACAAATGATGTAACACTATTTCCTTTCATATCCTCGGAAGTACTGGAAATGGTTCATCCATTTCGTCAGTCATTGATATCTCAGGAAAATTGTTAGAAGGAATAAAGTTTGATAACCCTGTACATGAACACAGATGCAGTTCTCTAATCGGAAACACGTCACAAAACGAGGGAAATGTCAGAAACTCAAAAATTGGGTATAAAATCAATTATTTCAGAATAAATACAACTGACAGAATTTGCACGACATTATCAATCAGAAATATTGAATCTGTTGTAGAAAATTGAAAGAAACATAATAAACCAGACCCTTCAAGGTCACATCGCCTTGATGTTACTAAATAACAACAAAAAAAACAATCAATACGTCATAGTGGTGGGGGGAGGCCCAGAACCTGCTGTAATCTGTGATGTACACATACCACCTATGCACCAGACATATTTTTCAAGGTCATATGAACCATACATATTTTTCAAGGTGGCATGCACCGACATATTTCTCAGGGTCACATGAGTCGGTCTAGGTCATCCACCCCACGTGACGTCATAGTGGTGGGGGGAGGCTTAGAACCGGCTCAAATCTCCTACTACTATGACTCAATTATTTGTTTATTACAATAATTGCAATAGTCTAGTCAGAGTCACACTGACCGAGTTGAAGACTGAGTTCGTAGAAATTATTATTATATGAGTAGATGAATTTCAAATAGGTGAATGAGAAAATTATAGGAAGTTACCAACATAAAATACACATTACATCCGCATTAAAATTATTCTAATAGTTGGCAAACTGATTCATAGTATTCTGTTTCATTATCAAACAGTTCTGATTCTCTCTCACTGATATCTTCCTTGTATCAGCTTGGTATGATACAGTGGTTGGTGCAGTATTGAAATATCATGTCATACATGTCATGTCATACGTAAGAATAATATCTTAAATGAATGCCAGTTTGGATTCAAATATATGTCAACATATGTCAACAGATAATGCTGTCTTTTAATTGATTCATAGTACATGGAATAATTTCAATATTGGCAAAAAGTGCCTAACAGTCTTTTCAGATTTGGCAAAAGCCTTTGACACTGTCAATCATCATATCTTACTGAGGCGTTTAGAATTTAATGGAGTAAAAGAAATCACCCTTAAGCTTTTTGAAAATTACTTATCTGGCAGAAATCATATTGTTAAAATCAACAATATTTATGATCCACTATCTATAACCATGGGCGTCCCCCAAGGGACAGTACTAGGCCCAATTTTGTACTTAATATACATCAATGACATTTACAAACTTGAAAACATCCAAGGCAGCATTATATTTTATGCAGACCATACAGCTCTGTCATTTCTAGGCGATACGTGGGACGACGTCTTTGAACGAGCTGATAGGGGACTCACATCTATTTTCTCTTGGTTAAACACACGTATTTTGAGCCTGAACATCGCTAAAACTAAATAATCAACATTTACCCCCACAAATAAAGATCAACCTTCCAAAAATAAACTCACAATACAGAAACCTATTTGCCAAACCCCAATGATATGCACATGTCCTACAGTTGATAAGGTAAACAACATGACAATGACGACAGTTTTGTCTATTCACTTTCTAGTTCGAGTTAATCAAATGATTAGGTATCATAAAAACAGATATCATACATAAAATATCTTTTCCGATTCATCATGTTGCTAAAATATCCACATGGTGTTGAAAATTTATACTTTATTTTCATCATCCTTTCGAGATCTTTCAAGATCATATTCATGAAAATGCAAAACGTGAACAAAGTCATATATAAAGAAAGTGAAAATGTCTTTCAGATATGTATCAACACTTCAAAAAAAACATTGAAATTATTTGCAAAGAATTTGTAAGAGAATTTATTTCGATGGAATAACCCATTCATTTACGTGCAATTCGGCAACATTCAATAGTTTTTAAAAATGAAAAGCTGAGGTCAGAAATTGTTATGAAATTAAGAGTTTCAATTTGAACAAGGCATTTTTACTTTTGTTTCAGAATGTCTACTCCAAACAAAAAGTTTTGAGAGTGAAATCATTGTTTCTAGAAAAGAAATAATAAATATACGTGATCTTCCCGTAAATACATGTGTCTGTTTCTGTAATTTTCAGTAATATTGTTCATTCATCTATTAGTGAATTCGTATATTACTTCATGAACACTCTATACATGAGCCAAGTACGAAAATATTATTATTATATAAATGCGAGTTGACTGACTCAATGTGTGCATGTATTTATTATAGATTAGATAATTGTTTTTCTGATAGTAAAAACTGAATTATGTCCGCTATTTATAGAGCTCATTTGTTTCATAACTATTGCAAATCAAGTTTTTGATCAATAAATAACATTAGTTAAGTAAATCACACTTCTCCAGGAAATATAGCAATGCATAACTTGAAGTAATATGCCAGCCAATTGAACTACTTTCAGTAGTGTAATTAATGTTTTCATTCATCGAAGGAAAAGGAAATAATATTAGATAAAAAAAGTACTCGATTTGAAAGAATTAGGTAACATACTGCTGGAAATGGAACCCTGACAGTCGGTGAGGAATGTGGTGCCTATAGCAACTGTGCTGGAAGGAAAAATTGATAACTTTGAAACAGATAACGAATGATGAGATTATTTGTCAAATAGTGGAATCAGCTGGAATACTTGACCCAATATACACATGGACAAACATTGCATGTCCAATGCTTATCCGAAATGAACTTTACGGATATCCGCTGGACGTCCAATGAATATTTCATAGATATCCATAGGCCACCAGATTGGAAATCCAATAGATATCCATTTTTGTGCTTCGCTGGACCCAATTTGGTCATAAATTATGAAATGAAGGAACAAATATGAACCTTGAAAGATTCATTTGGCCTTAAGAGATCCAGGCTGGACCTCTTAAGGCCATTAACCTATCATTTGGACCCATTTCGACGTACTGTTTATACCATCTATGGATGTAAATTGAATATTTATGTGAAATATCATGAACTTTAATAATATATTCGTATCAGAGTATGAAAATGTACAACAAAAAAATAAATCATAATGCTAATCTCAATCTGAAAAAGAATATGTTTTTCACAAAACTGGATTTGGTGGAATTGAAAAGTTATTGCCAGTATCTGAAAAAATATAAAATATTAGAAATATATTGAATTTCTTGATAAAAAAGTTAAAAAAATTTCATGCAAATGATAGCTGATAATTATAAACTGAAACAAATAAGATTTGTTTTCCTCAGATTGCATTTTTACAAAGTAAAAATTCAGTTTAAAAATGCTGGAATTTCATATATGTGACGAAATAATTTTTCAAAGTGGAAAAAAAATCTTAATTGAGTTCAACAATCTGAATAACGATATTAAACGAAAGACCAAAAATGTATTGATTGAAAATAACCAAAATGGGTAATACGTAGAAAAAAAACAATTTATTTATTCATTTATTTATATATATGACTGTCATCAACCGAAGACGATTGTGGATAATGAAAATCAGAAAGTCGTGAAGTACTTGGACATTCTTAATTTTTATTTCATTTCATTTGTTTGCTCATTTTTTATTTTATTGTGATTTCATTTAAAGGTTTTTTGCTTAATGTAACTGTTATTTTCAGCTATTCATTTCAATATTCAATGTTATTTGTTCTTTCAGAGATTCCAAATCATATTACATCATATTAGACAATAGAAGTCCGAACTAATGCAATTTACCCATTTTGTTCGGTAACGGACTGTTTATATCGTGAGAATTGAATACATCTGAAATTTCTACTTTACCATATGATTGTGCCAAGACATATTGGTGTCCATTCCAATCCCAACAAACTCATCGCAGCAGAAATCGGAATTGTCTATCCTGACATTATTATATCCGGTTCAGAGTCATTTATCTTTTCGGAGAAAAACGATGCGTGGGTTTTTGTGGCAGTGAATTGAACCTGGTTATTTCCACCACAATTCGAAATTACTTCTAGATCCTTCTAGATGCTGCCGGTGCAGATGTGCATTCGCAGCTCATGTCTTGGAATCCTAATGGAATGACGAAACAAGTGTGCTGTCGTTAGCAAAACAATATATTGGATTCTTCGTTTTTCCCAATAAGTCATGATATACAATAAAAAGAGGGTTGGAGACCATATAGATCTCTGGAGAACACCAGCGTTGATGGTAAAAGTATTCGAGAGGTATCCATCGACGGCCACTTGCAGGAAACTGGTGAGCCATACACAAAAATGATCCAACAAGCCATAGCATCGAAGTTTGACCAGCCAACTCTCATACCATACACGGTTGAAGGCCTTAGAAATATCAAGCACAACAGCTCTTGACTCTCCATGTTTCTCGATTGCGTTATTTCAAATATGGGTGACATATGATAGAAGGTTGCCTGTTGATTTTTGTTTCCGGAAGCCATATTGATGATCGCTCAAGATGTTGAAGCCTTCCAAATATACGAAGATATGGTGGTTCACAACTTTTTCCATGATTATCGATATCACTAATAGCAAAGCGACTGGTCTACAGTTATTCGGATCATTTTCCTTGCTCTTTTTGGGATTAAGCTGAATGCCAGCAATCTTCTAACAAAAAAGAAGACTTCTTCCTCGTACGACAGGTTGAAAAGTCTGCAAAACACTGGTGCGAGTTCATTTGCGCACTTTTCAAGTACGATAACGGGCACTTCATCAGGACCAGACGCCTAGTTGATATCGAGCTGTTTCAAAATTCTCCTGAATAGACGTTGTCTACAAAACGCTAGATGAAATAAATCTGGGAGTAATCCATCAGGAAGCTCATCTAAAACATGATCAGATGAAATTAGTAATATTGTTGAACCCATTGCTGTGCCAAATATTTGTTCATAGAATTTATCATTGAATACAAAATAGGTTGAATCAAAAATGAAGTCTATAATTTTTACGAATATAATTTTGGGAGGTTACATTGTTCCTCAATGTTATTTCAATTCTCATCTATACATTGTTTTACTTGGTTTATGAATTGTTGGTAGCGAATAGAATTTTGATTTTACGGAAGTGTATAACAATAATTATTAAGCTGTTGTAGAATCTATATTATGGGATTTTTTATATTTGACTAACTTATTAGCTTTCTGTTGTATTGATGAAGTTAGGTCAGATCTCAAAATAGAATAATATTTATTGTCTTTACACATTGAAAACATTTTCTCAAATTTGTACCAATATATTTCAAATACGCACTTGGTGTTATGAGGGTTTACTTGATTTTGGGATTTACTGGTGTGCAATTTTTCTGCGTATCAGTAGAATGGCTTCAGTTTTATAGGGAGACTAGATCAAGTTTATTTTTTTTTCAACCATTCTTAGCTGGAAATAAAGCCCAAACATAATGCATTTATGATTCAATACCGGACAGCCCTGTTTCGATATAGCTCTCATCAGTGGTGTTACGCTGAACCACAAATTCATTGCTAGAATCAACTGTAATTGAAGAACAAGCTATAGTAAAGAAGCGGGTTCACATCTCTGCCCACGGCGGGGGTGGAGGAGTTTGCAGACCGGTTTCGGGTCTAAAATGAACGTAAAGGCGAGTGGCCAAACGAGTGGCCAAACTGCCCAAATGTGTGACCAAATACGAATATGAATAAAATCTGCTATTGAGACACATGTCTTATGTAATCATAGTATATCAGAAAAATGAATTTCTATGATGATATATTAGTCTGAAACA
>NW_019295778.1:4467-15543 GCF_000500325.1 Leptinotarsa decemlineata
CTCACAAAGTGTTTTTTGAATACTTTTATTTGTAACTAACGTTACTGCAGTTTCGTCCTATACGGACATTTTCAAACTTATACAATAAACTAACAATGGTTCATTACATTAGCCTTTATATACCACCCCTGTAGGTACTAATAGAGGTACTTGGCTTGATTGAGTACCTGAATTTACAGTTTACAATGCGGATATGCCAATTAAAAACCGGTGAGTAAACTAATTCGATATGATCATTCAACAGGTTGCACCCACAATGTTCATGCTTGTGAATTTCCAAGGATTCTAAATGATTGAGTTTGTAACCCTTCCTGGCATAGTGCAAAATTTCCGTTCGTTTAGATTCGGAAACTTGTGGTTGCATGCCAAGGAATGGTTTGAAAACGTCGAATCATTTTTTCCTAGCCTGAAGGACCTTTCATGTTCAGCATACCGTTTTTGGAAATTTCGGCCACATTGTCCACATGAACACTATTACACTCCAGACACTTAAGCTTATAAACTCCAGATTTCTCCATCTTGCCCATCTTATCTTTGGCATTGAAAAGGAAATGAGATAACCTGGCATGTGGGCTGAATGCCACTTCCACATTGTTTTTTCTGAAACAACCCGCAATTAACTCTGTTCCTTCCAAAATATGATAGATTTATCCATTTCTTGATTTCTGGTTGTTTGACCAGGTATAATATAGTTTTTATTTTGTCTTGTGTGAAAAGAGTAATGTACCCCAACACGAATGGATGTATCAGGTAGATGTTTCTGTCCTGGGTCTGCGACTAAAAACACCTGCACCAGAACCGGAAGGTGTTTTTGACAGTACTTTATAAGGCAGTTAGTTGACAATTAGAGGCATAAAGTCAGAGGTCATTTCCACTGTGACTTCCAGTGTCAATCAATAGCCTGTTGCACTCTGCATTAAATTGATTTGTGCAATTGGCAATGTGCACAAGTCTGTATGTAGTCCATCTACCCTCTCTCTCCAGAGAAATGTGGAGAGGAGGTAGATATACAAAGATCTCAATGGCCGCTGACGGTGTGGTACTGATGGCACCACTGATATCCAGACAAGCCTGTCTCTGTAAGCCAGAGAGCTTCGCCTGGGCCGTTTTCTGTAAAGCCTTCGGCCACCAGGCAATTGAAGCATAAGTGATCATTGGTCTGACAATCATCACATAAATCCAATGAATTTATTTGAGACCTTAACCCCAAGTTTAAACACAAATCCTTCGACATGTCTATAGGGACAGTCTGACTTTGTGTAAAACTGTTTCCAAGTGAGCGTTCAAGGTCAGTCTTTTATCAAGAACATTGCCAGATATTTCACCTCCGTTCCAAATGGAATGACGTAACCATTGAGGGAAAGTGGCGTTAGACCGACCAATTTTCTCCTCCTGGTGAAGAAGATCATCACAGTTTTGCTGGGGTTGACAGACATCTGCTTCCTTAGGCACCAACTGTGAACGTGCTTTGGAGTATATTACGAGCTACCCTTCCCGACGAGAACTTTGCAAAGGTGACAAGGTCATCTACATAAGCTTGCAGATCTACTTTTTTTCTGTCGAGGGCGTCAAACAAACTATCCATTAGGAGTGACCACAGAAGGGGAGATGTTACCCTAACTTGCATCGCCTTGATGAGTCATAGTTGCCGTTCTGTTTACCAGCATGGCATATATCCAGCTAGTTATGGTAGATTTTACACCTTTTCTAGCCAGAGACCATCCTATAGATTTGAGTAATGCATTATCAAATGCTCCTTCAATATCAAGAAATACAGCAACTGCAATCTCCTTGTTGTCAAGGGATTGGGAGATTTTCTCTACAAGGTTGTTTAATGCTAAATCTGTCGATTTGGGGGGTTTGATAAGCATAATGGTGGTTATTCAGGGGGATGCATATAATGCTACCCTCCTGATGTGTCCGTCCAGTATCCTCTTAAGTCCTTTCAACAGGAAGGATGTAAGGCTGATTGGTCGAACCGATTTAGGATGTGGGTCTCTCCGGCCCACTTTAGGTATATATACCAATCTTGCTGCCAACCAATTGGGTAGTTCAACTCCTCTATACAATTTTCTGAAGATAGGTAAAATTATTTCCAGTCCGTTTTGAAGTAGATCTGGAAATATGCCATCCTCTCCAGGAGATTTGAAGGGCTGAAACGACTTGATAGCCCATTCGACTAGAGGTGCTTATTAACCTCAATTCCTAAAAATTTAACATTATTTCTTTGTTCTAGGTATGTGAACATTTTCAAGATAAACGTTGTTTAACTTTTGTTGGATTGAAAAGTAGTAAGTTTTGAGAAAAAAATACATTCATTGTAGAAACCACTCTATTACATTTGTTTTCCAAGTCGATTCCCAGTCTGTCTGATATAATTGCAGATGTGTCATTGGTATATTGCGTAATGAGAGCGTCAGATGTTAATGAACCTATTTCATTCACATACAGAGAGAATAACACATGATCCAAAATAGAACCCTGGGCAACTCCATTATCAACTGAAACTTGATGCGATTTTACTGTTTTCATTTTTTCCATTCACAAAAATTCAGACTGACAAACTGCTTTCGATCACTCAGGAATGATGAGAGCCAGTCCAATGCTGTTCCCCTGATACCATATTCCTTCAATTTCTTCAGCAATATATCGTGATTGACGCAGTCAAATGCCCTGCTGAGATCACAAAATAATTCCACACCATCAACAAATGGGACCAACTTTTCATAAAATGCATTTAAATCCTTAACCGTCGAAAAACCACATCGGAGTCCATGCTGATTATGAGAAATTATCATATACCTTCGAAGAATTGAATCGAGACGACTTAGAAAACAATATTCAAAGATTTCACCCATACTATGGGGTATGGTGACTGGTCTATAGTTCTATATATGTGTTTATATGTGTGTTACATAACGGAACTACCTCTCCCACCTTGAGACGATGTGGAAAGCAGCCTCCTGATTCAAATGATAAATGTACTAGATAGTTTACAGGTGATATATATAAAAAGAAAGTAAAACATATCATGAAACAACAACAACAAAAATTTATTGGCGCTTGGGGGCGACTTCATTGATTCCAGTGGCGCATTTGCATTTTCAGCTGCAGGAAAACCCGGAAAAACCTGCAGCACCACATTATCTGAAGATCTTGATATGCCAATGCCCCCTCTTTCATAGAATTGAATATAGGGTGTTTCCAGAGGCTCCAATAAATTCAAGATATTGCCAGAATATTTAATGACGACTATCGTCAAACTTAAACCAGCCCATTTTCTTTTTGGACCAATGCGTTATAATCACCAGATTCAACGCCAGAATCACAGTGAACAATGACTGCATGAAGATTACAATAGTGGTATGCTAGATTGAAGTGTTCATCGATTTCGAACCTTCGTATAAGTTTGGTACTTCCGTCAGAGGTTGAGTCATGTTTGAAAATCATCAGTGTTATTATTATACTGACTGGTGCCTCAGCTATACTTGTTTTCTTATGATAGTCAGTTAGTTTGTCGCATATTTGGCAATACAATTGATCACCACCCATTAAAAGTTCTATTTTCAGATGATTTAACAATAAGCTTTGCACGGATTGGTTATGACTACAAAGTAAACTAGTGAGGATTTTTCCACCAAAAGATCTACAAACACAAGAAGAGATAGACTGTACAGAATCATTCAATCCAGAACGGTCAGGAGTATTGATTCTGCTATTTTCCTGCCCACCAAGAGTATTCAACAAGAACCATAAGAATTCGGAGCAATCCTCTTGTTGCCCTAACGAGTATCCAGTGGACTTCAAAGACTCTAGGAAATCGGTTGGTGGGAAAGATGATACATTCTTACGAAACTGCAGCTGCATGAACAGGTCTCGTTCATCTTTGAAACCTAGTTCTTGAAATTATTCGCCATGAAAAACACTTGTAAGATGCTATTCATGTAGCAAGTGTTTCCTAAATTATCTAATCCAATTTTCTTCTCAAGTTTTTCAGGACCACTCCCTACTGATTCGTGAGGAGGAACATGTTTCACATAATCTGCATAAGAACCATTTCTCAAGCTGCGATCGATCCTTCCAAGTGATGAAGGGTTTCGTAGAAGGATCGATTCGGCTCTTGCTTCATGAAGCTCTTCCACTGAAAGGGAACCAAAACCACGAGGACTGCAGCTCATATTTGGGGAGCAAGAATGATATATATTGGCCGCGCAGGTTGAAAAATTAAAATTAAAATTTTCTTTTTAATAAAAGGTGAAAGTATCCCTCTATTGTTAATTATTTAAATCTAAAGCAAATGTAATTGTCAAAGCTAATGAAGTAACTGATCAAATTCTGCCAAATCTCAAATGCTCAACTTTGTTACTAAAAATATAACTATTGATAAAAGCTATTTGGTAAGATTGAATAATGAAACTGCACATCAAGTTAATTGTACTAAATTCTTGGGTGTTGATATTGATAATAAACTTACCTGGAGGTTCCATGTTGATAGTGTCAAACTGAAGCTCAGTAAACATATATATTTACTTCGTAGGTTGAAACAAACAGTCTCTTTTGATGTTCTCATGCTTTCATACCACAGTTTGGATTATGCAGGAAATTGTCTGTGAAGATTCCTGCACTGACGCCTGTCGGATATAAACCAACGCCCTTCGTGGTATTAGCCAGGGGAGTAGTTGTTTTTTGATAGGCGTCAGTCCATTAAACCAACTGTGTAGGTATATCGAGACTGGCTTGAACGTTTGAAGTTCATTTGCTTTAGATTTGTTTACTGCCAGTCCACTAACTAATAAGAAAGTGTTAATTATTTGGCTATTTAGCACATCGTTGACCTTTGGAATTTGTGATAAAGTCTCTCTAGGTGTTTCAGCAAAAGAAGTACAGAATAAATTGGTCATGTCAGGTTGATTTATCAAAATATTGTTATTATTTTCAATTTTTATATTCTTGGTTTCAGATCTATTTTCATTAGACAGAGTTTTTTGATGAGGAAATTTTATCTTGATAATATTTTCTTTTCGTATCTTTAATGAACTTGAAGTGTGCTTTTTTGCCTCAGTATATATATTCTGAAGATCTGGGTAAGTGCTTTTCATTCTGAAAAGATTTTTCAAGTTATCAGAAGATACTTTTACTACATTTGCTTTAGGTTTGTTTACTGCCAGTCCACTGACTAATAAGAAAGTGTTAATTATTTGGCTATTTAGCACATCGTTGACCTTTGGAATTTGTGATAAAGTCTCTCTAGGTGTTTCAGCAAAAGAAGTACAGACAAGTTATCAAAAAGATATAAAAATATGTAATAGAAATAATTGAATGCTTCGTCCAAATATCATATATATTATTCAAGTTTTTCAAAGACGATCGTTTGAAATACCCCAATATATGGTTATTGCAGCCCATTGACATATTCAAATCAATTAATGCCGTTTTATATAGTTCGATCACTTTTACTAGACAGTAGTCAGTAAGATTGATTGATATCACACTCTTGCCATCTTTTTGCATAAATTGCTACACCTCCTCCTTCAAACATATACCACTAAATGACGTGCATAACTTAAAAATCTTCAATATTAATATACTGTGAAGAGTTACTTTTTTCCCATGTCTCAATAAAACATAAAAAAATCAAATTTGAAAATTGAGAAATCTTGATTTCTCAATCAAAAACTTGTGTCCACATAAGCAATAAAATATTTGTGTCGAATAACTCTTTCAGCTCTGATTTGTCTTCCTTTCACGAAGGAATGAAAAATGCTGGATGCAGGCACTATATGGCCAGCTGTTTGGTTCCATTGCTCTCTCAAAATTGTCTTGGTTGATGGTCACCTTAAATGATGAGTACTACTCAAGATATTTAGATTCCAGGCAGAACACTCAACTTCTGGAAAAATCAGTTTCAAATGCTTAGTTAACTGTTCCTCTGTTGAGTTTGGATCTAGTCGATGAACATAAAGTGACACCTCTTTAGTAACAGCTTGAAGCGTTGCCGACTGATTATTTGTACCCACTGTATTGAGCCCTGAACGACGTTTCCTGTTATAGGCCGAAAAACTGACTACGACCCTCTGCTAGTCATGCGTTTGTATTCACGAATTCACAAAGAGAAAAACAATGAAAAGCACGCAAATAATAAAAGTAACCCAACTCATGTGAACCAAACAAAAAATCATTTCCATTTACACTTTGGGGTAATGATTGTCCTGTCTTACCCCACCGTGTCAAAGTATTAAAGCCAGAATAAATATTTCAGGCACTTTACAGTTGAACAGTATTTTTCCAAATACTTCGTCACGCGTGCACTTACGAACAATGATATCTGGGCGAATGACAAGTGTCATGATGGTGCAACCAACTATAGATATGCGACCTTGATTGTTCCGGTCAAACCGGAAGTACGGCAAAGCAAGTAAATATGTCGAAAAATGTAAATTGAACTATAATACACAACCCCGAAATTTCGTTTTTCTATCTCCAATAATAAAAAAGATATAGGGGTGGGCCACCGTAGAGAATCACCCGGTATATATGAGGGAAAGTCTGCTATGAACTTATATAAACCTTGTCTAAAACTTGTCTCAAAACCTTCTTATCGTAGGTTGTTCTCGCCTTATAGAGTTTATTAAATATTGATAATATTGAAATGTAATTCTGAATAGTTTGCGTTTTCAATAAACTGTTACGTTATAATTATTTTTTTTTATAATTCAGTGTCCATTGATTTATTAATACTTACCTACTCGTGTAATCATAAAGTTATTAAGGGAAATACTTCAATTAATTTTAAATTCATATTAATTACTTCCTTACTGAATAAAAATAAAAGAATTAAATTTTCTAGACGCTGTTAAATTTCAAATTCTTATATGCTCTCGTCTTCAATGATATTTGTCCCCAGTTCTTCCAGGATTTCGGGGTCAAAAAAACATCTTCATTGATATCACTTTGTATTGAAGTATTGAGACAAAGCGTGCCCATAACACTTGGATAATAGGTACAACCATGGTTTCGCCGAAACAAACTTCGTTTGTTCATGAAAAAGAAGCAGTTCTTTTCCGCTGTTCCATTGCTTTTATGTTTTTATCTGAGTATTTATCAAATACAACAACAATTTCTAGACTATGAATATTTAGAATTATATATTTATCAATAACTTTTAAACTGTAAACTGTATACAGTGTGTTTTTGATCGTGACTACAGGTTGTCCTTGAATGATACTCTAAATAGTTAAACATTTCGCGCGCTCTGCCCTCTATCTCGAAAATTGTTCAAGATATAAAAAATGTTCGAAAAAAAGTTGTAGAGAATTCAATCCACTACAATATTTATAATGAACACAAATAACATTAAGCCCATAGGGAATGAGTTATTTGTAATGAATGTGTAAAAAATCGATTGATTTTTTGACCTTTGACCTTGGAATATCTGTAATCACAGACACCCTACGGTGTCAAAATAAAGTTCTATATACAACTTTATAGCTGATTATCTATCATTCCGATTAACTTGCCCTCATTTGACTAATATTCCTGGACTAATATATTATACTCAAGTATAAGTGAAACCACCTCACCCTTCCTCTCATGTGAACCTACGACTTTAAGGCACGTGTGGCCAGATACACGACGTAAAAAACTTTAGTTGTTGTTTTTTCTGTCGAGTATTTGCCATACGTTCAATGCCAAAGTGAATTTCTCAGTAAGTTTATGAAGTTTAGAGCAACTGTTCAAGTGAACAACACCAGAAGTGAACATCCACAATTATTGAATTCTTTTTAACAAATTGTCATTGTGTGAAATATGCCAATAACACTCTATTCTTCAATAGGTGATCCGTCATCTTTGGCTGTTAGTCAAGCATTGGAATATTTAGAGTTGGAACACGAACTGGTGAATATAAGTGTTAACGATAGTGATCCTATGCCTCAAGAAATTACACGGGTAAGGGTAGAACCGATTTAGAAGTTTTATTGACTACGATAAATTTAAAAACGTAGGTACTTAGCTTGATGTTCCGATGATATACTGTCTTAATAGAAGAAAAAGTGGTGATTGGCGTGGCTCCGTATAAAACATATTACAAATTTGTGAAAAAACATGAGTTTCAATGATTACTTTTAATGCCAGCGGTATCCAGTGAAAGCTGCCAGTTTCACTGCCACCAGCAATAAAAGTAGATCGAAACCAAGGTATCTGATGTAATCGGCCGATACTTGATGAAAATCCGTGACATATTTGAGAAACACTTCATTGTGAGGTTTTCAATAAATAGTTTTACGAAAACGTAACACGTATTCCACTATAAAATAGCTTCTTCAGATGTGTCTATACGAACCGAAATCTACATATTCAATACTTTATATTTATTTTTAATAATTTGAAGTACCTGAGTTTTACTTGCTCAATTAAAGTTGAGAATGTGTACCTGAGATTAAAAATGAATCAATAAACACTTACATCAAATAAATATATTATAAATGAAATTGCCGGAGCTTATCTATCAGTTGATTACCAGTTTCCAAATTTGAAAAACTATTCAGTAACGGGGAGTATTTAATTCTATTTGGTCATTCAGTATATGACCCAATTCCTAAATCCATTCATTTATGAACATGAGATTCAAACTTTTTTCTTCTATTTGGAACACGTCATAGTCGTCATTGAATTCATGTCCTTCTGCATGAAGATGGTCTGCAAATCTTGGAGTGATTACTACAACTAGGTAACTACAAATACTACTACTAGGTAACTGTTGCAGACAGTGTATAGATGCTACTGAGAATTTTCAAAACTGGATAAGGTAATCATCAGAGGAAAAATACATTCAATAACTAATAAGCTCATATATCTAGTTGTTCTACTTAATGATTTGTAATTTTTCTTCAGAACTCGAAAAGTAGTTTCTTCGTGTTGATAGTATTACTATTTTAAAAACCATCAGACATACATATTCAAATATTTTATTGCAACAGACAAACCTCCGAGACAACACCAACACAAAACGACAAACGACATTTGTTTCATGTCGTTTTGTGTTGGTGTTGTGTCGGAAGTTTGTCTGTTGCAATGTTTTTTTATTTTTTGATATGTATCTAATTTGTCTGATGGTTTTCAAAATAGTAATATTATCAACACGAGGAAACTACTTTTCGAGCTTTGAAGAAAGAATTTAATCAAATTCGAAATATTGGCAGGAAACCATTTTTTTTTAAATTAATTATGTCAGCCAATCAACCTTCCTTCAGGAAAATTATCTAAAAATCTATCTGCTTTTCACTTTCGATTTCTGAGATTGCACTAGTTGATACCGATACATTGCTATTATATGTTTCATGTTCTACTCTACATGATTTGGAATGTCCATAAATTGTTCGCTCCGTTGATTCAGTGCCTCCCTTCGTTGCATTGCCTGCAATGAAACAAATGAATGATGTATAACCCCAGATATTTGTTTGATGGTGGTTGACAATGTTTCATGGTGAACTTCATTATTTCGGACTTTCATTGTCTGATATGATATTATTTGAAATTTCTGAAATGACAAATCAAATTCAAAATTGAGGAAAATAGCTGAAAATAGAAATTAAATGAAAATCACGCAAAAAATTGAACAATTGAAATGAAATAAAAATTAAAAATCAAGAGATTTGAAGCCAAGTTACTGAAAATAATAATAATAATGTTTGTTCACTTATTATAGATAAATGGTATACATAATTCTCAAATATAAAAAAGGAGTATATAAACAACGGCATCACAAAAGGGGCATCACCGAAAGAGTGTTCCTTGTACGTGGTATAGCCATATCAGCAAATAATAAAATATAAAAAATTAGTACATATGAGGGAAGTTGAAATTAGTCATAAGAAGTAATATAAAGTTATTGTTGAAAAAATGTCAAAATAAGTCTGAATTATAAAATAGTGCTTACGATCGGGCTAATATTTACAGTAGTTCAGGGACAATAGTTATTGACGGTTGAACGCAAAATATATTTTGAATGTGATAAAATGACCAATGTTTGGAAAACAGTCTTAACTAGTATGAAATGAGATTTTGATTTACAGGTTCATGGAAAAATGATCTTTCGGTGAGCAATATCCATTTTTTAACTTTTTTCTTGAAACTTTCGTTATTATGATTGTCTTTGATTACATCGGGTATTATCTGATACATTCGTAACTGGACTTATTTCTTAGAGAAATGACTGTTTGAAGTTCATTCGAGTGCCGCTTCACCGGTTTAGCGGGAGATGGCCGTTTGACGGGTGTTGACCGTTTTCCGCTTTATCATGGATTTCCATATGTTGCGTCTCTCTACGCTAGCTTGACTGAATGCATGTATGCGGATTTCCTCCCAAACAAGCACAAGCGGATTCTTTTCCTTGCGAGGCTCTTGTTCTCTTTCAGCCGAAGTCTATTCTATCATTACTTTGGAGTAACCATTTCATTGAAGATCTTTTTTGATAATGCCTAGTTCCTTCTCGAAACCTTCCTTCGCCAAACTAGCGTAAAGATACGCAATATATGGAAACTCATAATATAGCGGAAAATGGTCAACTCCCGCCAAACGGCCATCTCCCGCTAAACCGGTGAAGCGGAGAGAGGGGATAGGTGAAAGCACTTGAATGACCCATGATTCAGCTATTCTTTTTAATTTTCATTTTCATGTGTTATTTCATAGATGTCAAATCATATCATATTAGACAATGGAAGCCCAATGGAACATAACCCCAAATAGTTAGGAGGATTTGTTAGGAGATACTGGGATCAATATCATTTCTGATTATTTTTCTAAAAAACTATCCAGATTTGAGTTCACTTATAATACCTCACTACTTACTAATTAAGGTGGTCGTAACTGAAAATTTTGTGTTGAATCATTATATGTTGCACATTTTGCATCTTCGTACACAATGACAATTTAATGTAACATTAAATTGTCATTGTGTACTTCATTCACCACTCGCCTCATATTGTCAGCACCACAGCATTCAAAGTCGATGACTGATTACATTTCCGCAAGCTTTCTTCCATTGTGACCCAAACCATTTCAATTGGATTGAACACA
>NW_019295779.1:1683-16033 GCF_000500325.1 Leptinotarsa decemlineata
CCTTGGTATCTGCGTTCCATTTCTATAATGTCTTGATAGAACCGTTCTCCGTGTTCCTCACTTACAGCCCCTTGATTTTCGGGAAAGTAGTCCAGATGTGAGTGAAGGAAATAGACTTTGACACTCATGTTGCAGCCCAACATTTTGTAGTTTTGTATCAATTCAGTAACCAAAGTTTTGTAGTTTGGGTCTTTTTTGTTTCCAAGAAAGCCTGTTAAAACAAGTTTAAATGAATTCCAGTCATTTCATTTTAGTGACAAAGCTTTCATCTTTTAAAAGTTTTCTTATGTCAGGCGAAGACTCCTTCTTTTAGTTTAGCATCGTATAGACCAAGAAACTTTTCAGAAAGATACTTGAAACAGTTTCCTTCTTTGTCTAATGCTAATCGATGAAAATCGATTCATCAAAATCGATAAAACTTCTGCTGAGTCCTTTGGGAGGCCCAGATCTCGTACTAATCGTTCGAGTCTCATTGAGAGAAAAGTTCAGGTTCATTGGTACCTTGAACGTAGCTGTCATCACTGTGACTAGTGCTACTGTGTGTTTTTGCGTCTAAATCATCTAAAATGTTGTCCAAGTTATCCAGAAGTGAAGGAATAGGCAAGTTAGGTTCATGAGGAACAGTAGGTTTAGGAAGGGGGCAAACAGACTGAAACATACATGACTTTTTCCAGTAGGAACTAGATTTTTCCAGTTTAGATTCGTTTTGTTGTTGAAATAAATGGATTGAAACCGTATTTTATCTTAGATATACACTCACATTGTGTAGTAACTTGTTTGTCATAAAAGCTCCATAATTCACACTCAATTTACCGCTTATATAGGCTATATAATATAGAAACATCGAACTCATACTGAACCTAAGAACCTAAAAACCCATTTTATAAGAAAATTTCAGGTGAAATTTGTGGCTTTTCAATAGGTGATAGAATGTTTTTACTATTTTTCCCGTAATCTGCACACAAAATACTGTTAAAATCGCTAGTTGAATATCCTGCAATTTTTTCATCGCAGACCTGTGTTATCGGTACGAACTAGAAGTTTTCCCTTTCTACATCTGTATTCAGCTCTCCATTATTCTTTAATATTTTCAAGTGATTCAAGTTAGTGATTTTATTTACATGAAAAATCGACAAAAACTCTAACTCCACAGAAAATAACTTTCGTTCCATTTATAATGTTAGCTTTATATAAAAAAACCCATGAATAACTTCCAGAGCGAATTGTTGGATTTATAATTATATAAATCATTTCGAAATTATTACGTTTCTCGTTAACAACATAATTTGTTTCTGTTCCAAACTTCTACTTGATTACAGTTTTTTGTTTTGGAAATGAATCGTTTAATTTTGAGTCGTTGATTTAACTGATCCAAGCTTATTAAATGGGTAACGAAAACCTTTCGGTTGAGAGACGAAACCAAATTAAAAAGCTCCTGACACCAGCTGGTAAATAAAACTTTCCTGTGACCTACAAACTGAGGGTCTAATTGAACCCTATTAAAGGGTAATAAATGATCGTTTTGGCATTTACAACCCTTTACCATATGATGGCCTTTCGTTGAGTACAGTCGCTACCACAAATTAATATTATACAGGAAGCAACTGATTGTTTGACCGATAAACATCCGGTGAGTGTGCAAGCACCCGCTACCAATAAAATATCGGCGTAACTAGCGTTACGCTAGTGTTCAACTAGCGTTACGCCACTGTGAAACTAGCGTTACGCTAGTTGCACACACACCGATTTTGGACGGCCGACTTTGTACTGGTCGTCCAAATTCCAATAGTGAACCACATGTGGGAACGGGACCTAGCACACACGCCAACCGGTGATCGTCGCCGGTAAAATACCGTTAAGCAGCCGTCCACTGCCACTGTATCGCCGTCAGTACCGGGAAGTAGTGGCGTACATGACTAAATACACTCTTGCATACTCACCGGTTTTTTACCGACCATTCCAGTCTCGAATGCTCGGTGAAATTGTAGTTACCACGCATTAACTTCGTTTTGGTAGTGCGTGCTAATTACGACAACAAAGCAACTGATTGTTTGACCGATAAAAATCCGGTGAGTATGCAAGCACTCGCTACCAATAAAATATCGGCCGATTTTATACTGGCCGTCCATAATCGGTGTGTGTGCAACTAGCGTTAGGATTACGCCATCGTTGAAATGCCATTCAGTTGGGGAATAACAGTGATTCTGTCATTCCCGTATCCAGCGGGGCTACGTGGAAGCAGGCATCCGATGCCATAACATGTTTTGCTAGCACAGTAGCTTTGTCAAGTGATTTGAATACTTCAAGTTGTTCTTACATTATTATTTATATACTACAGGTAACCATAATTGAGACTACCTCCAAAAAATCACCTAAACCTTTATCTAAGATACCTGTTCAATTATGATCACCTGAAGCATATTACCTCACATCTACATCAACAATAATTCTTTCTTGGTTTTTAAGGAAACAAGTTAAATGGTGGTGATCTATTCAAATCTAGTTGGTCATTCATTAGAATGTTTGAATTTTTAAATTTATTAATTTCCATTGTTTTCAACCTTCATTTTCTATGTGCAAAATTTCGAATTTTTCGTTAAAGATATGACTTTCTTTTAGATTTGAATATGTTGAATTTGTTTCCTTATTACCATAGCATGTTCCACAATTTAGGTTATATACTCCTGATTTCTCGAATTTAGATGTTTTGTCTTTATTATTTTTAACTAACTTTCCCAACGTGTTACTTGTTCTATATGCAATTTTAATATCTCGTTTCCTCAAAAATGAAGCCACTTTTTCCGTTGGTTGTTCCAAATACGTTAAAGCTCTATAATTTTGATTATCTACCTTATCAATAGGAAAAACGTCTCGAATCGCTTTTGCGTAGACTTTCTTGGCAAGTATTATTTTATGTATTTTGAGTTCACTGTCCTGAGGTCTCGGATACAACAAACCAGCAATTCCCACTACACGAAAGTTAGCTGATAACTAACCGACAGAAAACGTCAATATCAACCTCAATGGGAAATCTTCACCGTGGAAATTTGTTGTTTATACGAGATAGCGATATCCTTCATTAACCATTGCATGAAACCAATAAAACGTGGGATAAGCCGTACTTATATATACTCGTAGTATATAATCAATTATTATAAAGATCGGTACTTCAGTCTCAAGTGATACCTACTTTATATATTCAGGTCGGTACTTACGTTTTTATATCAGTAATTCATAATAGTTCATAATCCTCACAAGATTTTGATTCAATTTGAATTGGAGAAATTAATAAATTTTTCCTTTTTGATGTATCATCATTTTTATTGATAAAATGACAATCTATTTTGTGAAATCATTTTATTATTATATCCATATTGTGATCAAATATGGATCCCAAATAGGAATCAATTTAGTCTCTGCAAATTTTCTTGAATCTTCACTTTACCCAGTGATGATTCAGAAAGTTTTCATTGTGTTATCTATAGTTTACTTTCCAATAAAATACATGTAATTATCTTTTTACCTATCAATTCTGGATTTACGCAGGTATACTTTCCAGTAAATTTCAACACTATTGCTAAGTGTTTTCTGTATGAAATTTCGTATATCTAATATTTTTAGTTTATTCTGTTGTTACTCTTGATTAGTCGAGATTTTGATTGTACTCATCACTAGAATCGAAGTCTTTTTTGGAAGTCCTCACAAACAGCTTTTGATTTTTTTTCTAATTTTTGTGTTTGTATATTATTTGAAGCGGCGACAAAACTATTTATATTTCTTCAACATTATGTATGATAATTGTGAAAAAAAACATTCTGCTTATTTAAAAAACATTATATTTATCTGTCCAGATCATTCTCGCTGAAACATCAACAATGAATGGTCCTTGCAAATTTTTTATGTTCACAGTAAAAACCCACTATTTCAATCCATTCATGAAGTATATGATCCGTTTTTCGTAAAACAGAAAGGTAATTCAACAGATGTTCAACAACTTCAGCAAATAAGTATATCGTGAAATTCAGAACCATATTATTTAAGGTTCCCATCTAAATTCTTGTTTCATTAGAATCAATAGTGCTCAGTTTGAACATTTCAAACTTTGGAATTGCGTTTTCAGGTTCACCTTCTGTTTCATTTTGAAAACCAAAGCATACATTTTTTCAATATCAAACGACTCGGGTTACCCGTTTTAACTGGAATACACTGTATGTTGAAAACAAGTTATCATTGGAAAGAATGTATTTTGAAATTAATTGCTTCCTTCCTTTCTTTGGAAGTTCCCACATTTCTTTGTATAAAGATGGAGAAGTGGAGAAGAAGAAAGCCAAAATCTTCCTTTCCGAAAATTGATCTCACATGAACATATGCCGCTTTCAATTTTAACAAAATTTCTATGGCTGGGTTTGAAGACGTGAGTGAAATTTTACTCTTCATGACATAAAATCATAATTTTATGAACGAATTGGGTGTTCGATCTTGCAATGTTGTCCACATTGTTGCTGAAAAGGAATAAGGCATTTCATTAGTTCGGACTTACATTGTCTAATATAATATAAATTGATTTGAATTATGTGAAAGAATCTGTAAAAAAGGATTAGCTGAAAAATAACAATTATATCAAGGAAAAAAACTGAAATTACAATGAAATAAAATAAAAGCAACAACCAAAAAATAACTGACTATTTATCGGTCATTCGAGTGCTTTCACGTATACCTTCGTTCCTCTCTCCACTTCATCGGTTTTAGCAGAAGCTGATCGCTTGGGGCGGGAGTTAGTCGTGTTCCGCTTGATTAGAGGTTTCCATATGTTACGTATCTCTACGTTAGCTTGGCTGAATGCGTTGTTGTACAACATATATGCGGCTACTTTGAATTTTCCCCTAAACCAGTGTTTCTCCTTGTGGATGATTTCAGCTTGAGCCCAATTGATGTTATGTTGATGAGTCCAAACATGCTCTGCTATTCCTGATTTGCTGGTTTCTCCCCGCTGTGTGCGTTTTTTGTGCTCGGCAATGCAACTTCCAATGACCTCTTAGTTTCACCGATGTATGATTCTCCGCACTCGAAGGGTATCCGGTAAATGTAATTCGTGGAATCGCAGTCCGCGTTGGGTGGCCTAGTTTTCGTGAGGCTGCTACGGATAGTGTTACCAGATCTGAAGCAGGTTCTGATGTCATACTTGGACGCAATCCGTCTTATCCTTTCCGATGATTCTCTGATGTAGGGAAGTACAAGTATTGGTTGTGGCGGCTTCTTACCCTTGTGGAGCTCTTGCTGTTTTTTAGCTTAAACCTGGTCCACCATCATAGTAGAGTAGCCATTCTGTTGAAGGTCATTTTTCATTTTGCCTATTTAATTTTCGACACGTTCCTTTGTATCAAAGAGCCCGAAAGCACGGTCTAGTAGAGTCCTCTCATAGTCGATTGATGGTGGTTGGATTTCTGGTTCAGACACTGTCTTGTGTGGGTGGGTTTTCGAAATAGAGATGTTCTCTTCACCAATACATCTACGAAAGGCAATTCTTTGTGGACTTCGTTTTTTATTGTGAATGTGCTTACATTGTTGACGTGCTTCAGGAAGGTGTGTAGTTCTGCATTCCCATGGTTCTATATTATAAAAGTGTTGTCGAAGTATCTCAACCAGACTCGGGACTTCTTGTGGGCTTCTTCAATGGCCAGACTTTCCAACCACTCCACATATATATTGGCCATAATCGGTGAAAGTTGCGATCATATTAGCAGTCCCTCATCTTGCGTGAAGAATTCATCCTTCAGTTGGAAGTAGCAGTTTTGTACTCAGCATCCTAGTAATTCTATGATTATTTGTATCGATGAGCTTCCTCTGTATGTTTTGAAGTGCTTCTTCGACAGGGACGTTGGTGTAGACACTTTCCACTTCGAAACTGATCCGTTGATTCTGCTCTTTGACTTCGATTGCCCCTAGTAGTTCAACAAAATGCCTGGAATTTTTCACAAAAGATGATGTTTTTCCTTGCAGTGGTTCAATTATTGGTAGTAAAAATCTGGACAAGTTCTGACTCGCTGAATCGCTGGAGCTAATAATCGGTCTGAGCAGACAACCTTCTTGTGGATTTTGGGTAGTCCATACAAGTGAGGGGAATTAGTGTGGTCCGGTGTTAGCGATGATCTATCTTTTTACAAAAAATCGACTTGGTGTTTTTTCAACGTCTGGTACAACTTCTTTTCAATTGATGCAATAGATTCCCTTACGATCTTCGTGTATTTTCCTTCCTGAAGCATCTCTTCGATCTTTTGTTTGTAGAGATCAGTATCCATCACAACAGTAGCGTTTCCCTTATCTGCAGATGGTGTTGTCTCTACGTAGCCAGTTCAGAGCTATTCGTTATTCATTTCTGATATTAGATGTTGGAACTGGTCCTCGATCTAGCTGTTCTCTGATTTTCCATCTGAATTCTCCTGCCTCGATTTGATCAATAAGGGAACTGTTGGATTTCACTGCAGTAATTGTTTCCAAAGTGGGCACAGATATTGGTGCAATGGCGAAGTTTATACCATATCTCAACAAGGATTCCTCTAGATACGTGCGCGGGCGGGAACGCATGTTGATGACGTTAGCGGCTTCATAGTTGTCCTGTTTTTGGTTTGCATTTGGGCACTGTTTCCTCACTAACGTTCCCCACTTTCTGTTATGGGTATTCTCCATGTCTTGTCGGATCTTCAAGCACGTGCTTTCAATCTTGGCAAAGATTGGTCCATGATCCTCTTCCAAGGTCTCTCTTCTTATTTCTTCAAATCTTTCGGTGGCATCCTGCATCAGAGTTGACCTCTTCCAACGGTGATAATTGATTTGAGACCTTATCAGTGCTCGGCTGGCGCATTCCAATATGTGTTTAGCTCTATCTCCCAAATGATCTACACATTTTTGCTGATAATTTACTTTGAAGTTGATTTTTTTTGTTGTATAAATATATAAAAGTGGAAAATCGAAATCTATTATCCCAAAAATTATTCTCCCCCGAAAGTAAACCTCTTTCAATTCAACCCAACTTTCAATATCACAGGATTCTATTCACATCGATAACGGATTTTTTATTGCAGGATGAAGCTATTCCTGACATTCATCTGCTTCATCTTCGGCCACCAAAGAACTGTCATCACAGAGACATGTAACAATCCAGAAGTGACAAGGAACCAGGTGTACATTTACCGATTAGCTGAAGAAATAAAAGTTAAAGTCTTCCATTGCCAGTTCAAATACAGTAAACATTCCTTTCTGTCATATTCCGATATAGGCAAAAACTGTAGGATAGCTTCTGGATTTGGTGTTTTGAAAGATAAATGGGGAGACAACATCGAAGCTGGTTCTAAAGAGTCCAAGCTCATTGTGGAGGGATATGACACTAAAGCTGATCTCATCAGTAATGAAATTCGATTGAGAAGTGGAACATTGTGCAGGTATGATAGAGGTTTCTGTTATGATCCTAAAGAAAGTGTCAACTACGCTGTTGTTTGGGACATAACCCGCAAACCTGTTGATAAATGTCCCAAAAAAGCAGCGGAGAAAGTTTTCTATGGATTCACAGACATCTGGGACTTTCCGAAAAAGCGGCTGAAATATCTGTTTTACTATGATGACCATCAAGATGAGGCATTTTACTTGAAGCTAACGAAAAATATCATTTGTAACGGCAAGTTTATTTGGTACACAGAACGAAATGGTTTCGTAGTGACAATGTCTGTACTAGATACTTCTTCGAAACCGTCGTCAAAGTTTTATTTTCCTATCAAAACAAAGAGAATCATCACTTCCGCTATTATGAGAAATTGTGATCTTGAAGAATATATGGAGAACTTGGAGAAAGACAGAGTGTTGAATTCCAAGACGGTGGATATTTTAATGGAGTTGTATCAGAAACTGAAGTCGGAAACCAAAACTGAAATTGAGCAGAACTTTCCGGAAAATTTCCAGAATGCAACAATAGATATTAGATCTAACTAGTCTTGGAAAGAGTATTGTCATTATTGTTGAAATGTAAGATGTGATTTTTGCAGTGCAATGCAAGTCGATGTTTTGATGAGTGAATGAAATATTTTTTTGCGACACGTACTTATTTGTTTCAAAAAATATTCATTTGATGAAAGTATATATTGTATGATTTGAAAGGGTTATATTTTTAGGAGTGATTAATTTTTTGGGAAAGAAAGTTTTTGGCTTTCTACTACTCCATCTGATACAAAAAAATGAATGAGAGAATCTTCCAAAGAAAGGAAGGATCAATCAATTTGAAAATAAGTAACTCTATACATGGATGTGTAGATCATGCAAAGAAGTAACTTTCAGACATAAACTGAAAGAAAGTCCTCCTGAAACAGCTACTTTCATATAAACATTGAATTACACGAAAGAAAAAATTCTTTCGAAACAAATACTTCTATATGAACACTGAATTATACAGAAGATACTTTTCTCTATTCAGTTTGTATATCGAACATTCGTGGAGGAATAAGAATCAGATATCATTCACATGAGTTCTACTTTGAATGAATGGTAATAAATTGTACTCACATGGAACACTGTCACCCTAACTGGTATACACGTGTTTCGCCTTAAGACACTTGCCCTAAGGCTCTTCAGTACCAAATTGGATAACATTATAGAAAATACACACACTTCATTCATGAATTACGATTTTGAATGTCACGGAATAAGCTTGATCTGCTTATGTCATCGATGACATCGTAATGACATTCATGAATGTGAATGACATCGTAATGACATTCATGAATGTGAATGAATGTCATTACGATGTCATCGATGACATAAGCAGATCAAGCTTATTCCGTGACATTCAAAATCGTAATTCATGAATGAAGTGTGTGTATTTTCTATAATGTTATCCAATTTGGTACTGAAGAGCCTTAGGGCAAGTGTCTTAAGGCGAAACACGTGTATACCAGTTAGGGTGACAGTGTTCCATGTGAGTACAATTTATTACCATTCATTCAAAGTAGAACTCATGTGAATGATATCTGATTCTTATTCCTCCACGAATGTTCGATATACAAACTGAATAGAGAGAAGTATCTTCTGTACAATTCAGTGTTCATATAGAAGTATTTGTTTCGAAAGAATTTTTTCTTTCGTGTAATTCAATGTTTATATGAAAGTAGCTGTTTCAGGAGGACTTTATTTCAGTTTGTGTCTGAAAGTTACTTCTTTGCATGATTTACACATCCATGTATAGAGTTACTTATTTTCAAATTGATTAATCCTTCCTTTCTTTGGAAGATTCTCTCATCCATTTTTTTTTGTATCAGATGGAGTAGTAGAAAGCCAAAAACTTTCTTTCCCAAAAAATATATATTGTAGTCTGTTCAAAACCCTGTATCACCGACAAGACTTGGATGTAGTGTAAATTTAGAAAAACTACAGACCATTCACGCAGCAACACGTAAATCGCAATAAAAAGAATGGAATTTTTCCATTTGATATGCAACTTCCCTAACAATTTCACATTTTCATATTGGATACTACAAATTCTTGAAATGAAAACTAGCAAAGATATATCACAGATTTTTAATGGATGAGTTCTGGTTTCCATTAGAATAATATTGGCCAGGTATGACTCCCTCATTGTAGTGACAAGAAAATCTTTTTCATTGGTTTTCAGGGATATTCATTGTATGGATGACCTCAAATCTACCCACAGTTAATTATTGATTATTTTCAAAATTGTGAAATTTGTTATATATGCAATTTTTAAAACAAGATGAGTATTTTGAAAATTACATCTCAGGTGTATTGAAAATGCTCACATATCAATAAAAAAATTCAATATTTCACTTTTCTTTGGTATTTATCATAAATCTCTCAATGGAAAATACAGAGCAGAAAGAAAACCCAGGCATCGGTTTTCTCCAAAAAGATAAATGTTTGCGAACCAGATATAATAATGTCGGGTCAAACAATTCCGATTTCTGCTTCGATAAGTTTGTTAGGGGTAAAAATATGGACACCAGTATGTCTTGTCAGAATCATGTCGCTGGAAAAGCAAACGCTGCTTATCAAAAGTTCCGATAAGTTTGTTGGAAGTTAAAATAGACACCAGTATATCTTGTCCCAATCATGTTGCTGGAATTGCAAAGCTGTTCTTCTCAAAAGTTCAGATAAGTTTGTTGAAGGTTAAAATGATCTCTGTTCCAAACTAGAAAACTTCACAAAACCTAGGATCTTTTGGTGCTTTATATACCTCAGATCAGAATTCTTTGGAGTATTGTTCTCAAGTATGGAGCTCCACCCCTAAGCATACCCTGAAGCTGCCGGATTCCTTCCAGAAAAGAGTCATCCACCTGGTTGGAGACACGAACATCACTTGCAACTTCGAAAGTCTGGAGCATCGAAGAAAAGTAAGATTTTTTGTTTCTCTCACGAAAGGTGTTCGATTGACTTGGTACATTTGATTTCACCAAGAGTGGTACATATAAGAAATACGCGACGGAGTGTGGCTGCTTATCATTTAGAGGTCCAACTCAGTACACCTGAACGAAACGAAACTACCTAAACGAAAACCTCAGATTAGCATACCACATGAACTGTTTTGATAAAAAGTTCAGTTTGTTTCTCGGTGAATATTATATATTCGGGCTTTTATTTTCTGAAATTGTATTAACAGATTTGAAATCTATGGAAAAAATGAAATTACAATGAATGGAATATTAAAAATTATACTGAAAATGTTGGAACCGATTTATTCGGGTAAGTTGGTTAATGGAAAAATAATGACAAAAATGGGATGAAATTGAGGAAATATACCATCAATGGAAAATATCAAGATCTAATTTGTGAAGAAAACAAATTATTGTCATTTAAAATACTTGTCGTGGTTTTGAAAAATGTTAAGCGAAAATCTCACAAAAAAAAAGTAATGCAATATTTATGATTTCTAACAGTAAAACAAACAGTTGAGCAGAAAAAAAGGATTATCTACTCTCAGTTATCTCATGTTTGAAATCAGTGAGGATGACACTGTTCCATGTAAGTGAAATTTTCACTCTTTCATTTAGTATATTCTGTAAGAATCCTGTGAATGATATCTGATTCAAGTCCATAAGGAATGTTTGGAATACAAACTGAATAGGAAAAAATGTTTTTTGTATGACTCAGTGTTCATATAAAAGTATTTGTATTTTTCTTTCGAACAATTCAATGTACAGTGAGTTTCAAAAAGTTTGCACCATATGGGAAACTTTTTTATTATCCATTTGTCGAAAAATTTTATTCTTGATAAAAATGTGTACACTGCGGAAAACTTGGATTTGAGTTTTCAAAATTTCAAATTTCAAAACGATATACAGGGGAGAACAAAAAATAGAAATTTTGTTCAGTCGTAAACTACCCTTATTATCGACATTATTAAAAAAGTTCATTCGGAAAAGTTGTTTGAATTTGAAAACAATATTCAGATTTGAAATCACAGCCACCTTCGTAACAAAACAAAAAAAAAACAATTATTTTTATTGTTCTAGCCTCATAAAGAGTACTAGTATCTCATATATACCTCAGGCGCCTTTCTCATATCACTATAATGATATTTCAATGCGAAATCCAGTCCAATCCATTATTTGAACTAGTATATCGATGTTTGTTGAAAATGATTTGAATTTTTACTAGTTTTAATTGGTGTATGTCCATAATAACTATCAGTATGATTCAATGATACACAGATTGAGTATATCTGCTGTTTTTCTATTTCTCCATGAATTACAATTATATCAATTTTGTCATTTGCACTCAGCATTGTGAATACATTTATAGGGACAAATCTCTAATTAGGTAATAAATTTCACGATGCACAGTTAAAAACGCAAACTTGTTTACTTCTTAAAATGTCAAAAAGTCAAAGGTTATGTGATTTTAGCAATTCATAGACAAATTTTCAATGTGAAATATAAAATTATTCCTATTTCAAATACGATAAACGTTAATATGTACTGTACTAATAGGTACAAACTTTTGTTAAAAAAAATACTTTTTCTAAGGAAAAAGTGGATGCTGAAAAACCATTTCGAAATATCATTGAATTGAAAAATGTTATTAGGCAGTGTTGTACCGAAATCTATTTTAGAAAATGTCAATGAAGAAGCGATGGAAAGAAGACATGTGGAAATTTAAGGATTTTGTGATCGATTATTCAGGTTTTTGAAAGTTTTCGTAATTTGGTTTTTATTTATGTTTAATAGATATGTAAATTAGTAATATCATTTTAAGGTAACATTATAATTGAAGTGATAGTAAACTAACGGATTTGTATTACTCAATTGTTCAACATTAATTGATTCATTAAATTATTTTTGCCATTAAATCATACTGATAGTTATTCTGTACAGAAATATATAGTAAAATGTCAATTTTGCACCAAAAAACTAGTAAAATTTCAAACTATTTTCAAAAAATATCGATATACTAGTTCGAATAATGAATTGGGCTGAAATTCGCATCGAAATATCATTATAGAAATATGAGGGAGGTACATACCTAAGGTGTATTTGAGATACTAGTACTCTTTATGAGGTCAGAACCATAGAGAAATGGATTTTTTGTGTTTTGTTACGTAGGTGGTTATGATTTCAAATCATAGCAACAACAAATCTAAACAACTTTTTGAAATGATATCATTCAATAATGTCGAAAAGAAGGGTACTTTACCCTTGATCAAAATTTCTAGTTTTTGCTCTCCCCTGTACACCGTTCAGGAATTCAGAATTTTGACAACCCAAATCCAAGTTTTCCGAAATGAACCAATTTTTATCAGGAATAAATGGGTAATAATAAAGTTTCCCATATGGTGCGAACTTTCTGAAACTCACTATAATTATGAAAGTAGCTGTTTTTTTTTTCGAGAAAACTATATTAAATTCTTGCGATAAATTACACGGGTTTGCAAAAAAACTTTTTGGAAAATTATTTTGATTTCGTCAACTGATCTTTATGTAGTTTTTTGCGTTAATTTCAAAAAATTACATTTGTTTTTATCTATCACGTAAGGTTTGCCTACAAAATAAGGATGAAATAATTGAAAAAGTACAAAAAAACGAGGAATTGTGGATTCATTTTTATTATTTTAATATGGAGTAAATGCAAAAAACTAAGGAAAATAGTGATGCACAAGTGTTCGCAAAGTGATTATAAGTCTTTTTCCGTCACAGCTTCTTTTGGTACTTTCTCGACTGTGTTCTGGTGAATTTTCCCTTTTTAACATACAGTAGTATGCCTTCATGTTAACATTCCACCGACCTTGGTATCTGCGTTCCATTTCTTTTATGTCTTGATAGAACCGTTCTCCGTGTTCCTCACTTACAGCCCCTTGATTTTCGGGAAAGTAGTCCAGATGTGAGTGAAGGAAATGGACTTTGACACTCATGTTGCAGCCCAACATTTTGTAGTTTTGTATCAATTCAGTAACCAAAGTTTTGTAGTTTGGGTCTTTTTTGTTTCCAAGAAAGCCTGTTACAACAAGTTTAAATGAATTCCAGGCATTTTTTTCTTTCATTTCCATTTCAGTGACAACGCTTTCATCTTTCAAAAGTTTTCTTATGTCAGGCCCAACGAAGACTCCTTCTTTTAGTTGAGCATCGGATAGACCAAGAAACTTTTCAGAAAAATACTTGAAACAATCTCCTTCTTTGTCTAATGCTTTCACAAACTGTTTCATTAGCCCCAATTTGATATGGAGTGGTAAAAGTAAGATTTTTTAAGATCCACTAAACTTTGTTTTTCAACATTCTCATTTCCAGGAGTAAGACCCTTTCTTATTGGCCACACCTGCTTGACATAGTGTTGTTTCCTTTCACGACTATCTCATTCACATACGAAACATGAAAACTTAGTGTAACCACTTTGTTAACCTAGTAACAAACTTTTTTTTTGATAAATCGATGAAAATCGATTCATCAAAATCGATAAAACTTCTGCTGAGTCCTTTGGGAGGCCCAGATCTCGTACTAATCGTTCAAGTCTCATTGAGAGAAAAGTTCAGGTTCATTGGTACCTTGAACGTAGCTGTCATCACTGTGGCTAGTGCTACTGTATGTTTTTGGGTCTAAATCGTCTAAAATGTTGTCCAAGTTATCCAGAGGTGAAGGAATAGGCAAGTTAGGTCCATGAGGAACAGTAGGTTTAGGGAGGGGGCAAACAGACTGAAACATACATAACTTGCTCCAGTAGGAACTAGATTTTTCCAGTTTAGATTCATTTTGTTGTTGAAATAAATAGATTGAAACCGTATTCTATCTTTTTTTTTACTATTTTTTCCGTAATCTGCACACAAAATACTTTTTTCATCGCAGACCTGTGTTATCGGTACGAA
>NW_019295780.1:0-15487 GCF_000500325.1 Leptinotarsa decemlineata
AGATATATGTATTTTAGATTATTCGGGTATTACAATCGTTACAATATTATTAGATTTTTGAAGAGTTACACCTTCTTAATAATGAGTTGACATTTACTAAATTGGTAACTACCAGTTTTCCAACATTTATGTATACCTCTTAGAATAATGTTCAAAGATCAAAAATACATAAACTCAGTACCACGTACAGCCTCGGCTTTATGGAATTATTGTTCATTGTAGTTTCAAAAAACTGCTCTATTTCTGTACATTGTTTATATTGTCACCAAGAGACTGCTAATCATTGTACGAGGTATTATTCAGTTGTTTCTGTGGTGAGTAATATTGAATACTTTCACCATCAACGCTGGTGTTCTCCAGGGATCCATATTGTCTCTAACCTTCTTTATATGGTATATCAGCGACTCATTGGAAGAAACCAAGAATCCAATATATTGCTTTGCTGACGACATCACACTCGTCTCGTCATTCCATTTGGATTCCAGGACATCGACTACGGAGGCACATCTTCACCGGCAGCAGGAGATTGCATATCTTATCAATCAGTTCATTTTCCTTGTGACATTTACATGTATAGTTATAGTTAGTTATTGTTGAATTCAAATTCAGGAAATTATGAACAATTCAGCGTAAGTTATAAAAACATACAATAAAATGTTCATTAAAATACAAGTATACGTGTTTCATACGTCAGTTAGAAACAATTATAGTCTTCTTCTAAAGATAAGTACGGAATCACAAGACCTTATTTCCTTTGGTGTAATGGTAAACATTTTAATGAGAATCTAGAAGTGATATCCGAACCGGATATAATAACGACAAGACAGACAATTCCGCTTTCTGCTTCGAGAGGTTAAAATGGACGCCAATATGTCTTGGCACAATCATGTCGCTGGAATTGCAAAGGCTGCTTCTCAAAAGCTTGGAACACTGTCTCGAACCAGAAAACTACACATCTCAGTAACTTTTGACGATTTATGAAGCTCATATCAGATCTTTCTTGGAGTATTGTTCTCATGTATATAGCTCCGCCTCTAAGCATACCATGAAGCTGCTGGATTCCATCCAGAATAGAGCCATCCACCTGATTGGAAACACGAACATCACATGCAACCATGATAGCCTGGAACATCGAAAAAGGTTGGAGATTTGTCTCTCTTTCATAGATATTTTCACGGAAAGTGTTCAACTGACTTGGCACATTTAATTCCACCAAGAAATACGCGACGCACTGTGTCTGCTCATAGTTCCAAAGTTCAACTCAATACACCCTGACCTTTACTGTTCAAGAACTCTTCCATTTGGAGAACTGCATTTATGTAGAATGCTGAAACTAGAAGAAGCTCAGAACAATAGTGACTCAGAAGATAACCTTGCAGAGGAAGAATCGATCTTGCAACCACCTCGATCTCAAGTACAAGAAAACAATAAATTTGTCGAGCCAAAGATAGAGGATACCCAGAAGAGAAAGAGGACGAATATTCACTACAGCCCAAAAACGCGAAGCAGCAAAGTCGATAAGAAGATTTGAACTGGAAAAAAAAAGAAAATGGAGGGAAGAAAAGAAGAGAAAAAAGATTGTTCATCTATTCCTTTCGGTTCATTATATTTGTCTTCTTTGAAAGGGGAATATATTTTTCGTATCTTGGTGGAATCAATCATAATTCTTTTAATATTTTTTTTCGTTTTTTTAACGTATGTATATAAAAATCCGTTTCAAAATGTCTAGAAGAATAAACATTGCTCATCTAAACGTCAGATCATCAGTGCCAAAATTCACTGATATAAAATGTTTGATACTTGATAGTAATTATGATTTTGTAGGTCTATCCGGGACCTGGCTCACTGAAACTATATCGGATGACAATATCGATCTACCCGGTTTCAAAATATTTCGCAAAGATAGAGCCACACGGGCTGGTGGTATATGCTTGTATGTAAAAGAACAGCATATAATAAAATACTTAGTCAATACACGTCTATCCATACATGCGAACAAATCTGGGTTTCGATACAGGCTGGCAGCAAAAAAATACCAATGGGAGTGATTTACCGGCCACCTCAGCTTGACGCTAATACGTTTGTAGACTATTTCGAAAACACAATATCTGAAATCATGCTTGCTTACAGTGATATTATTTGCCTCGATGACTTAAATATCAACTTAATGAACTCCAATAATACGTCTGAAAACTTTACCAACACCTTAGAGGGAATCGGACTCGAACAGATAATACAAGAACCTACTCGTATCAACTCCAATTCAATCTCATTGATAGATGTCATTATTCTAAACGAAGATTTGCAACCAAACAGGACCAGAGTTTACGACGCCAACATTTCTGATCACTGAATGTTCAATCGATATGCTGTGCGAAAATAAAACGCCAATCATGCACACGTTTCGTGATTTCTCTCAATTTAGTATCGTCAGCTTTGAAGACGATATCAAAAATCTGGCATGGAATTCCATTATTGAGGAAAACCATATCGATAAAAAAGTAAGTAAAATGAATGAAAATATATTAAAATTATTTAATTAACATGCACCTTTCAAAACCTCAAGATTTGCTCGGCCTCCCAAACCCTGGATCACCCCAAATATTAAGTTTAAGATTCACCTTAGGAACAAAGAACTTATAAAATGTGAAGCAACTAAAAACAAAAGTCACTGGGACTCCTACAAAAACCTCAGGGATTACATAACAAACGCTATAAAACAGAAAAGAAAGTTTATTTCGAACAAAAACTCGAAAATGCAACCTCTAAAGAAAAATGGAAAGTTCTTGGAGATCTTTGTACAATGGGAAAGAGAAAAAAAATATCGATTTCCAAACGACCGCAAACGAAGTTAACAATCATTTTTTGAAATACTTCTACGAAAGCAGATGAAAAACTCATTCAGTTTTACCGAAACAATATTAAAACTGATTTTGAACGGAAACTTATTTTTAAACCAGTCATCGATGAGAGGGTAGCTCATGTTCTATTGCAGGTGAATACAGGAGCATGTGGGGCTGACCAATTAAATATAACCCTCATTCGGCTAATGTATCCTTTTATCATACCGTACATAACCACTGTGTTATAAATGGGGTATTCCCCAAACTTTGTAAGAAGGGGCTTGTAATACCTATCCCAAAAGTCAATTCCCCTACAAGTTTTGATGATTTAAGACCCATCATCATCCGGCCAACTATGTCCAAGGTATGAGAGAGGGTCATTGAAACACAGTTACGTGACCACCTTGATAAATATAATATCCTTTCCTCAGTACAGTCAGGATTCAGACCAGGATATAGCTGCGGCACAGCACTCCTAAATATAACGGACGATTTCTTTAGGGAATTAGACAAACAAAAGATCGGTGTTTTAGTATTATAAGATTATAGTAAAGCATTTGACACGCTCAATCACGATATATTGCTCTCGGTACTTCACTTCATAAGTTTAGAAAATCAAGCACTCAAGTTCTTCAGAAACTATATCACAGGAAGATCTCAGAGAGTGGTATTACAGGGAGTTTCATCTGACGATGGATCTATATCACGTGGAGTAGCACAAGGTTCGATTCTCGGTCCTCTGATCTTTACTATCTACACATGTTATTTTTTCAATTCTTCAAAATACTCACGACTCCATATGTACGCAGATGAAACTCAAATCGACTACTTTTTCGAATCAAACACATTAGCAGAGTCTCAACAGAAAATCAATGAAGACCTGCTTCAAATTGTAGAGACTTCTAAGAAACATGACTTGATTATAAACCCATTGAAATCGTCTGTTATATTATTTGGACTTATTGATCCACCTGATATAAACATTCAATTAGAAGGTAATCAACTAACTGTGAAAGATAAGTCTAAAAACCTTGGGTTATTTATCGATAGTAAGTTAAAATTCTCCGATCATGTACCTATCTTTTATACTTCAGAAATCTTACGCAAAACTTAAAATTTTATATGGTCATAGACATATTAAGAGTAGGTCACTCGAAACTCTTCTATACTTTCTGGTACTATCCCAAGCCAGCTATTGCGATTTCGTATGTCTGACTGCAAGAGATACATCTGGAATCCAAAAACTGCAAAATTCCTGCCTAAGAGTTATTTTTGGCATCTGGAGAGGCCATTTTTGTTCTGGTGAGAAAAAAGCGTTTTCAATAGAATCATGGGTAGTGTTAATAATTTTCATCGAGTATTTTTGAACAATTTTAAATTATCTAGTCTCGTTATTCGAATTCCACTGTGTGAAAAAGTCTACAGAAATTATTGTAGAGTTGGAACATTTCCAAAATATTCAAATATAAAATCTATTTCTTTTATTGGAGAGCGAATTGAAAATCCTAATCATCACAAAAGATGACTGTGAAGGCACTCTTAATAACTAGCTTTTTGAAAAATAATACTCAAAAGATCATCGTATCGGTCGATTCTTGATGAAAATTCATAACGTATTCAAAAAATTTCAAAAACTACACCTCACGATTTGATCTTCACAAACTTCATTCTCAAAAAATAAATCACTACATACTGTCAATTCTATTATAGACTTTGATTTTTTATATGCCCCACGTAATCGTAAGTCAGAGATATCTATACTTAGGTACTTCTTCGATCATAAATACCTTAAGTATCTTCTCATGAATTAAATCCTCAAATTATGATTACCTAGAGCATAATATATCAATTCTACATCAATATTATAATAGCGGTTTCATTCAGCAAAATGTTTTCAAGTTTATTAATTTCTACTCCTCTAATCAAGCTTTGAATCTTTCCTTGTATGTGTAAAATTTCAAAATATCAGTTGAAGATACGATATTCTTCTAAAAGATGATTTAAATATGCTGAACTAGTTTTCTCATCTACATAGATCATATGATGTTCTTGAATGCGATTCCCGAGTGTTCTACTAGTTTTTCTGAAATACTTATTGTAATATTCTCACTGAATATGATATTCTCACGCAAAATGAGTTTCGCTTTACAATAGTCTCTTCAGGCGTGTCAATACTCCATGTATAGACATGCCTGAAGACGCTATTCTATAGCGAAAGACGTTTTGCGTTGTTGTAAAACTGTTCAGTGGAAATGTCACTAGGTATTTCTGGAATTTTTAGATCTTCATCAACAATCGACCGATTCCACCACATCATTAATATTCAATAGGAAAATCCGATAATGCGAGTAAATGTATTTTGGAGAACAAGTTTTATATAACTTTGCAACTTCATTCATACTTCTAGCTTTCAGGACTTGAAAAACAAACAGAATATCCCAGTTAGCATGATGAAGCCCTTGAGAATACATATTTCCCTCCCTAGAAACTATACTTACGTGAATATTGATCCGCACTTTGAAAAGTTTTACTTCCATTCTGACTATTCTCTTCAGCTAATATTTACCTAATTCAACTCACCTCGAATATCCTGAATATCATAAAGTTTGTAAATGTCAGAAATTTGAGATAACGAAGTTCAAGTGGAACTTGTTGAGAAGTTTTGTACGAGCAGAGAAAGATAGCTCGCCTTCACAATGCTAGATCAAATCGGATTCCACTTGATTGGATGAGCTGAAATTGGCCATAATAGAATTTGTGAGAGTATGACAATGATAACTTTTCAGTTCGCAATTGACGAATTGAAAGGAGATATGAGTTTCTCAGAGAAGAGGAACCTAAAGAAACCACTTCCAGCGATATCTGCTCTGAATGCAAAATCTTTTGCGCATATTTCAACGGGTCTATCTTGAAGCTCACGTATTATTGGGTTTGTTGGAATTAACTGAAAATATTCAGTAGATATTAGAATTATACAAAATAAATTTAATAAGACGCTTCGTGATCATCCTCTTCCAGGGTAAAATGAAGACCATCTTATTACTTTGAATCTGTGCGTTGTTGAAAGTTTCGTCTTTTTTTTACTCACAGTACTTCTGAAATCTCAGCAAGAAGGTGAGATATTGGTTTCGTTTGATGTCAGTTCCTTATTTCCTAGAGTCCCAATTCCACAGACCTCAGGTAAGTATTAGAGAAAAATAATTTCAATAATAACAAAATTGATGAATTCATTTCTCTCACTAATTTGTATATGAAACAAAATCGTTTACAGGTAGAAGTTTGCTTTTATAAACAACAGGAAGGAACGGCTATGTCCTCCTACCTAGCTGACCTGTTCACGAGCAGCTTCGAAATGGAAACAAAAGAAAATACGATGTATTTAGGAAAAAAACAAGCATGTACAGGTATATTCCTGACAGTTCACATCACTGTGGAATGCACAAACGAGCTGGATTGAATTTTCTAGTGCATCGTCTTCTGACGTTTGAGGAAACGTCAGAGGTTACAAAAGAAAAAGTTACAATACAGGAAATAGCAGTCCGTGACGGTTCCTCGACGGTTATTGAAGATGATATCATGAGAAAGAAAAAGTTCTGGTTAGGAATGAACGAAATATCGACTCTTACAAACGACGAAAACCAAGATAAATATATCTCAGTTCAACACTACCAATAAACGAAGAGTTTTGGAAAGATTTTCAAGAAACTAGGTATTGAGATGGTATTCAAAACAAGTCATACACTACTAGTCCTGTTAATTTAGCGATCAACCTCGGAATGAGAGGTAATAAGCTAAATATTTGTATATACCTTCATTATGGCGATCTAAAAGCTGTCCCAAAAGTCTCATATATTCTCATGTCTGTACCGGAAGTTATACGAGGTCAAACGCAAAAATAACAGTTTTTCGCGGTTATCACAGTTGCTATTGCTCCAATAGATGTTAACATCTATTATAAAAATTGTAAAGCATAGAATTTAGGATAAATTTTATTTGAACCTTTTTTTCATGCGTTCAATCGTTTTTGAGATAAATAAATAATGAAAATCACCCAAAATTGAAAGTATTATTCACAGATATTCACGGTTGACCTTGTATTACAGTAGGCACGGCCGAGCGCTGCGCGTTTACCGCCATCTATCTCAAAAACGATATAGCGCATGAAAAAAAGTTCGAATAAAATTTATCCTAAATTTTACGCTTCACAATTTTCATAATAGATGTTGACATCATTGGAGAAATAGAAACTGAGATAACCGCAAAAAACTGTTTTTTTTTACCTTTGACCTCGTATAACTTCCGGTACAGACACGAGATTATATGAGACTTTTGAGATAGCTTTTAGAATGTCATAATGAAGGTATATACAAATATTTAGGTAATTAACTCTCATTCCGATGCTAACCCCTTTTTTATGCTAAAGTGACTGGTCTATACAGAGCATTTTAAGAAATCCAAAGGACAAAGTCAAGAATTCGGGAAAGTCACGAAATTAAATGTAAGGATTGCGATGCAAAATATCACGGACAGACTAAAAGATATATTAAAATAAGATATAAGGAACACATAGCACATCTAAAATAAGGAAGACCAGTAAAATCAGCAGTAGCTCGTCATTTTTGCAACAAAACCATTATTTTAGGAAATCCAAAGGACAAAGTCGAGAATTCGAGAAAGTCAAGAAGTCATGAAATCAAATGTAAGGACTGCGATACAAAATATCACGGACAGACTAAAAGATACATTAAAATAAGATATAAGGAAGACATAGCACATCTAAAATAAGGAAAACCAGTAAAATCAGCAGTAGCTCGTCATTTTTGCAACAAAACCATTTCATAGACTTTCTAACGTCGTTATCATTAGTTAGACACTACATACCCATCACAGTCGCGTGATGACTATAGAGGTTCCTGAAACAAGGTGCAGGGCCTGCCGTATAGCGTTCGAGATCCTGATGCACTTGATATCAGCATGTTCAGCATATGCGGTCTCGGCCTATATCCATCGACATAACGCGGACTTAAAAGAGTTGCATATTACCAACTACGACCCTCTTACGTTACTGACGAGACACCGGTGTTGCCCCACGCTGCAGGAGATATTGAATCCGTTGTGGGAAACGGGAAGTGCTGAATTTGTTGGAACTATACGTTTTCCACCCTCAGGCTCATACAAACTAGTAAGCCTGATGTAGTCCTTTTCGACCACTACAGGAAGCCGATATTTGTCGTGTAGTTTTCAGCTCCTGGCGAGACGAATATCATCCGAAAAAAGTAGGAAAAACAGATAGAATATAGAGATTTTCTCTTCGAATTCCGCAGACTCTATCCAGACCACTGTGTCAAGATGGTTGTTCTGATTATTGGAGTGTATGGTGGAAGCATGCCTTCTCTACTCTCGAATCTTAAAATCATACTGGCTTGCCGCACTAAGGCAGAAATCTTAGCCGAACTGATTCAGAGGGCTGGCATTATTGCCTCACTGCGCTTGCTCAGAGCACATGAGTCTCGGACTCGATGGTTACTCACCCCATGGCGCTGGCGCGCCCTAACAAATATATCGAGGCTTCGGCAGAAAGAGCTTGACCAGCGCATACTATGGTAGAAAAAATAATCAATATAATAATTATAATAATAAGAGGAGTCGCTGAATGTAAAGAGAACCTGCTCAACGATAGATGTGTAACGCAAGATTCGATACAATATAAACGTAACCTCTCTATGGCCTGGATCGATTACCGCAAGACATGCGTCAAATACAATAAAAATATCAGAAGGAATAGGGGTCAGTTATGAATTTATCATATATTTATGGATTATTTCACTTGCATTCGTAGCGGTTTTTGTTTTCAGTTTCACGACTTAACAGAAACTTGGCGTTGTTGTGTGGTAATAGAAACAAATGCTTTCCCAAGATATTTATCACCGAGTAACAAGACCGAAGTTCCAATGCTCTCACACCTGCGTATTCTTGATGACAAATTACTAGTTTTTGAGGCGACTTCGGAGGTCCGCTGACAACAGCATGATCTACGGCACAAGTCGGGTCCGTGAATCAACACTCATGTTTACCAAACGTCAGAAACTCTCCAGCAAAAACCTGGATTGCATTGTCAACGTTCAGATTTATAGGCTCATTATTTAGCACGGCAGAGTGTATTGTGCAGACGGTATTTCTTGATTGGCTGTTTCCTCCTCGGTTAGATATGTTTCACGTGAATTGAAAATGATAGGGTTGAGCTAAGAGTTTTTTGACTGAAGTTCGCCGCTGACCCGGCGAACTTCATAACGCCTTCAAATTGAATGTTGCGTTGAAGTATCAACTGAGTTGAATTAACTTTTTTTATATTGTGTTCGTTAAATACGAAGTCGAGCCATACATACTACATATTTTGCTAGTTTCACTAATAACGTGATTCGTTTGTTTGGAACAAGAAAGTTTCTGTATTTGAATCAACAATATGCAAGTTCAGGTCGTAGGACATTCTTACCCCCAAAATATGAGCTTGTAGTCCTCGTGGTTCTGGTTCCCTTTCAGTGGAAGAGCTACATGGAGCAAGAGCCGAATCGATCCCTCAACGAAAACCTCCATTACTTGGAAGGATCTATTGCAGCCTGAGAAATGATTCTGAAGCAGATTCTGTGGAACATGTTCTTCCTCAATGATCTGTAGACAGTAGTACTGAAAATCTTGCGATGAATATTGGATAAGATAAATTAGGAAACACTTGCTACATGACTAATATTTTACAAGTGTTGTTCATGACGAATAATTTCAAGAACGAGGTTTTAACGATGAACGAGAATGAGAATGTTTCTGACTTCTTCACCAAACTCAAACACCTGTTCATGCAGCTGACTCTTTCTCACTAACACATTTCCTGGAGTTTTTGATGTCCACTAGATAATCGTTAGGACAACAAAAGGATTGTTCTGAGTTCTTGGGGTTCTTGTTAAATGCTCTTCGTGAGCAGGAAAATAGCAGAATCAATACTCCTGACCGCTCTGGATTAAATGATTCCGTACGGTCTCTCTCATCTTGTGTGTTATACAACAGTCAATCTAATAATGATGATCTTCAAACATGAATCAACCTCTGACGGAAGAACCAAACTCTTACGAAGGTTCGAAATAGATGAACACTTCAATCCAGCAGATCACTACTATAATCTTCATGCAGTCATTGTTCACTGTGATTCTGACGTTGAATCTGGTCATTATTACGCATTATAGTTAAAAACGAACCGGCTGGTTTGAGTTTGACGATAGTGGTGTCACTGAATATTTTAGCAATATCTTGGTTTCACTGAAGACATCCTATATTTCATTCTATGGAAGAGAGGACGTTGGCAGATCAAGATCTTCAGATGATGTTGTGCGGCAGGTTTTTTCGGATGTTCCTGCAGCTAAAAAATCAAATGCGCCACTGGAATCAGTCTAGTCGCCCCGGAGCGCTAATTGATTTTTGTTGTTGTTTTATAATTACATAATTTGTTTTACTTTTGTTTCTTTTATTGAAATGAAATGTTCAGGAAAAATCCCTGAAGAATTCTCAAGGGTCACATTCAATGTCTCAATGTATTTTTGAAAAGAAAATATTATTGACCAATTTATCAGTCCATAATTCTTGATACCTTAGTTCTTTACTTGAAATTAAAGTTCATTTTGCATATTTCTACAGCTCATTTCATCTTTCAACACCAAAAATATATAAGTTTTAATTTTTTCACAACCTCATGTTTGATATTTTCAAATTAGGATCAACAAATCCAAAAAGCTTTCAACGCGTATGAATTTGAAACGAAGATCAATCTTCATCTAAAGTGGAGGGTGTTTCATTAGGCGCTTTCTATCTCTGAACTTATATAAAACAAAGTTTGTGTGAGATATCGATGCCATTCGGTGTGGAATATAGCATGGTTCAAGTGCCCGCCGCGACTTCTCTGAAGCGCATCCGAAACGTCTAATTTTCCATGACTCTGGCGCATAAATCAGGCTATTAGGTTATGTTGGCTCTGAGGAGCGCTGTTGTTTGTGACTTTTTCGCATACACCTGCGACTCAAGAAAACCTCACTTGAAATGACCATGCCCTCATATAGTTTGCGCATAATATCCAATGTGGCATAAGCTATGTGGCAAGTGATGCCGTTCTGTTGAAACCACATGTCGGTGGTGTCCATATCATCCAATTCAAGCCAAAAAGGTTGCTTATCATCAACTTATAGTACTCGCCGTTGACAATGATGACCTGGCCAACGTCGTTCTCAAAGGAATATAGAACGATGACACTGCCAGCCCAAAATCCATATCAAAAAGTGACTACATGTCGTTGTCTATGGTCGTTTATCTTCAGTTCCTGGGCCAGTTGTATTTCATACGGGTACAGGCCTTAGTCATGACGCAAAATCCGCCAAATTATGGTCTGCGAGATGCTGAGTTCCTTCTGCACACTCTCACAAACAGCGGCGATGTTTTCGTCGACGTATGGGTGTTGGTCGATCGTTCACTGAATCAGTGATCTCAAATATATCCGCCACATTGGAAAAAGCCCTCTCGGTAGGACGATTATGGCGACCGTGAAATGGTCGAAGCGCGCGGTAGGTTGTCTTAGCACACCCAGTTTGATAAAACAATTTCCTCATTTCCGTGTGTTATTAAATGATATATCCGTCATGGTGATTGACAAAACAGACTGAATAAATGACACATAGTTTGACAGAGGCAGCTTCAATAAGATGGCCGTTATTAATTGTTGAAGTACGGAATTCTCTGTAAAAAGACACAATACAACTGATATAATATGTGTGATTGATGACTTGTTTATTTTGTGGTAATTCATGATCACTTTGATGAAATGAATAAAAACACTTTCGTCTAATTACCACTAGTTGATTTTATTTGTACGACCGGTTTTGCGTTTGACCCCATTATACCCCCATATTTATACTTGATTTTCGGGTCAAACTCGAAAACGGTTGTATAAATAAAATCAACTAGTGGTAATTAGACAAAAGTGTTTTTCTATGGATGATATACAATGTGCCACTTCTCTCATCGCTTTCGTACGTTCAAAATGGAAAATTTCTCACGCAGTGAGAAATATTCGCCATTACAGTAATAACAGTGAGAAATTATTTCTCACTGTTATCACGATAACCCAAGGCAGTCATGAATTGTTACATGTCAGATTGATATGACACGTTTTCCATGTTGACAACGCTACGCCGACGATTCGCGTGCAATATCCAAGTAACCCATTGTCGGCGTTATATATTTATTTTAATTTTCAATACTTGAAAACAACGCAACCGTAGAAAAAGTACAGTGTACAATGCATGAGAAAATGACATATGTTGACATCGGTTGATTTGCACAAACTTCTGCGCTCGAGAAATATGTCATTCTTCTCACTTGTACAATATACTATTTTATTCATTTCATTAAAGTGACAACTGATATATTTCTGTATAAATATCTGAAATCGTATTGTTTTTCCGGCATCTTTGATTCCACGAGTCATTCTCTAATTGTATTGAAATGAAAATATGTATCACAAAAACACTATTTCATTTGAAAAGTGTGATATTTTCATGTCATTCTCACTTGTTGTACAATATACTATTTTATTCATTTCATTAAAGTGATAACTGATATATATCTGTATAAATATCTGAAATCGTATTGTTTTTCCGGCATCTTTGATTCCACGAGTCATTCTCTAATTGTATTGAATTAAAAATATGTATCACAAAAACACCATTTCATTTGAAAAGTGTGATATTTTCATGTCAAATAGTCATTTCATAATTTTCTGAAAATGGCAACCTATTTCAGAAACTTCAGTAATGCATTGTACGTTATCACAAAACGAGGGCTTCTTAGTGAAACAAATGCATAACTTGAAGAAAAACAAACCTGAAGGAAAACAAACTCCCTTCATGAAATCAACTTCACAAGAATCCATTCAACAGTTTCAGCGAATATGAATTCTTCAGCTTTCGAAAGTTTATTACTAACGAGTCCAGTGTACCGAATTGCACTGGAATTAAACTCTATTCCAAAGAAAGAATTCCAACTCTGCTTCCAAACTTTATCAAAACTATGCAGGGCTCGGAGGAGCACATTTTCGATCAGTAATTCCAGAGTATTCTCAATAAGCGTCGGATACGATTCTCTCATAAGCCTCGAGCTAGTGTGTTCTATTATCTATGCAAATATTTTCATTTAGTCCCGCATTTAACGCGGAACAATGAATGGACTTTTCTTTTGTGCGGAACAGAGTTTATGTCTGGTTATATAGTTCGAACAAAAGACCAATTACGACTCACTTTCCTATCAAAGACGTTTACGTCCGAGGACGAAATACAATTATCCTGGCTACAAAGTAAACAGGTCACTTTGACACAAGACACAACTCATCAGCCTCTCTAGCAAAACTTCCATCCTATCTTCTGGACTTGCTTCTTTTGTTGCCGTTTTATTGTTTTTAAACTGTCGAAATTTGTTAGAGTTGAACTGGGGCGCTTCTTTTGTCTTTGATACAGGCTGAGAAGTTGGATTGTTTTTTGAAGAGGGCAAAGTATTGAATTAATTGAAAGGGAGTTTTATTGGTTTGAAAGTTTCATTTGTAAGTTGAACAGTCTGATCTCGCAAAAATGTGTGCTTAAGCATTTCGAATCTTTTATCTCTGTTTTCATTTCGAAACTACAAATGATTTTCAGGCAATATTTATCAACTTGCTGAAATTTCACTTTTTTCAGGTGTCGCAACTGATGACTTCATAATTCTATTCATTCTCTTTTGAGATCCACCTGAGAAAATTTGCATAAATTATATTTCGTTAACGTATTCAAAAAACCCTTTATTGTGAGATTTTCACTAATTAGTTTTACAATACCGTAACACGTGTTTCGCCATACAATGGATTCTTCGTTCTGTATTCTACATATTCAATACTTATTATACCTAATTTTGCAATTTGAAGTACCTGAATTTCGAGTACCTGATTTTTTACCTAAGTTTGTAATGAATTTAATTACCAGAGCTTATGTTCCATTTTCCACATTTGAAAAAATATTCAGTAACGAATAGTTATTTAATTCTAATTGATCATTCAGTAAATTACCCGAATTCCTGAATCTATTGATTGCTAAACATTCTAGAAGATTGAGTTTCAAACTCTTCTCTTCTAAATGTAACACATCGTATTCATGATTGAACTCATGTCCTTCTGCTAAAAGATGGTTTCAAATGTGAAATTGGTCTTTTTATACAGTNATGTCATTAGGGGAAATACTGGTGCGAGTTCATTTGCGCAATTTTTAAATACGATGACGAGCACTTCATCAAGACCAGAAGCCTTGTTGATATTTAGCTGTTTCAAAATTCGCCTGACTAGACGTTGTCGAAAAGTAATTTTCGACATTGTGGATTCTAGAGTGAGATTTTTGGATTCTGTAAAGTTTTTATCGACAGCTTTTACTACCGACCAGAAATATCTAGACCCTTTGGAATTGACAAATAATTTATCTCTATATCTCTGATTGTGAAGTTCTTTGTTTTGATTTATTCTTCACAGATGTTGGAAGCAATAACAAAACTAATACACTTTTTGACATTGGAAATTTTGCGGACTTGCCAGCGAACTGTTGCGTCTTTGAAGGCTTCAGAGTCGGTTCATCTCGTGCAATCCATTCAAATAACAATCGTATTGGTTTTGATGTGAAATTATGTAGCCATGTTTCATACATTCAGATTGTCGGGAAGCTAGCCCATCTCCTGATTCACCACCACCTGATTCAGAACTATTGTGATGCTCCTTGGTTGTAAGAGCTCCTTATCGAGCTTGATCTCTGGTTTTTCTTCCGCATCTTGCGTGTCTTAGCCTTGCTATCGCTTCGCATTCACAGAGCACATGCAGTTGCGGTTTCTTCCTCTTCTTGAATTTTTCATCCATTGTCACATATCGATGCATGAATTCGTGTTTTTTTGGTAAAACAGCTTCACGCACAGCTTCGAGCTGAATACGAACATTCTTCCAACAAGAAGAAAAAAACGTCATTGTGAGACTGGTTGAAAAATCTACGAAATACTGGTGCGAGTTCATTTGCGCACTTTTTAAATACGATGACGAGCACTTTATCAAGACCAGAAGCTTCGTTGATATTAAGCTGTTTCAAAATTCGCCTGACGATGTCAAAAAGTAATTTCCGGCATTGTGAATTCTAGAGTGGGATTTGTGGATTCTGTAAAGTTTTGATCGACAGCTTTTAGTACCGAACTGAACAAAATTGATAAAGAAATGTTAATATCCATAGAAACTCTCTCAGTACAAAATCTAGCAAATTAAAAAAAAACTGAAGATATGGAACGAGAAAATTGTTCACTGAAATTAAAAATCATTCCGAATTCAAAAGATGAAGATCAACCCAAGCCCATATTATCAAAAAATGACGGGAAAGAAAAAAATTTCTAACAGGAAAACGGAGGAAGAAAATAAAATTTATGCAGCTTCATGTGAAACTTTGAGAAATTTTCATTCTCATTCTTCAACAGATGTTGGGCTAAAAGAAGGTAGGGCTGCTATAAATGATTTGAATTCCAGTCAAGACATACAAGATAATCAAACTGAAAAAAAATCA
>NW_019295781.1:0-15470 GCF_000500325.1 Leptinotarsa decemlineata
TCGCAAAATAGCAGAAAATAGTTCATGATTCAATGTGTTGATGATACAAGCCAAAGTTGGATAAACTGCTTGCTTAGAGGAAAGGAGGATCTTCAGAAGGAGACTTATATCAACTGTTATAATATAATGAACGATCATTTGTTGAAACATAGTAAGGAGTAAGATAACTGTGCAGAAATTCATATCCGACTTACGTGATGGAGTCTATACAATCTTGCAATCCGCAAGGAATATTAATTTTAGTTCTGGCAGAAACAGATTAAAATTTCAATAGACAGGCTGAATTCGGGGTCTTCATGAACCCAAGAGTGTCATTGGGACTGATCTGAAAATGCATTTAGGAGGCAATAAAATACCCCTTCCGAGTGAGTTGTCACCTGTCCTACTAAATGACGATTTATTCTAAGGTGTATGTATCCGTGTCGAAAGGATGTGAAACTCTGAGCCCACTTAGAGTCGCTGGACGCCCTCTCGTCGTAGAAAGCTTTGTCAGGGTAATAAAAGACTCTGCCGTGACATATCTTGTTTCCCTTGCTATTCGTGGGTCTTTTTATGGATTGTGAAGTAATCAAAGAATTTTATTCTAAGTTCACAGAGGAGATGTAGGTCGACTAAACGACCCCAACTGTCCTTCCTGTAATATCAGATCGAGAGTTAGAGTCTCTCTGTTCTCCAACTTTTAATCCTGTTAACAAATGTATCGAGCTAGGTGGTGCAGCGAGAAAGATACATATTGCGTTCCCAAAAGCAGAATATCTTATAATGATGTCTCGAATAAAATTTTCGAGTAGTAGAAAATCTGCATCAGGAGAGGAAACAACTCCTCCTGAGCAGTTCAGAAAGCGTTAGGTACAGCTGTCTTATAAATACCCTAATATGGAAAGTTTAATGCGGTCAATAAGGAGCAACTCTTGCACCTTGAACATCCAACAATATCGATCAATCAACTGGAACCTCTTCAGTATCTTTAGATGGTGGTACTGGCTGAGATGGATGTCATCCTCGGAGTGGATTATGCTTCACCAGGACCGGATCAGGTCTTCAGCATTTGGCAGAGTCCCACTCTTGCCAGTTGACCTGAAAGATCACGCGCCAAATTAATTAATCAGCTTTGTTTAGAATCTGGATTTATTTGATCGTGTTTGAATAGATGAAAACCTAAGGACCATCAATTCAGTTTGTGGGCTTTGAACGAGCTGTGGAGTACCAACATCTTTGGTGCAGAAACAGATCATGATTTGAGTCAAAAATAAACTCGAAGAATACTAAGAAAAATGTNAAAAGAACATCTTCAAAAAACGCTTTCGTTGATCTTACACATGTTGTGGAAGATTGATTTTCATGCCGTTTTCTTTAACCTCTTTGAGAATTTCATCATATTTTGTTTTCAGCTCATCCCAGTTTACTTTCTGTCCTTGCTTACCAAGGTGTGCTCGAACCTGAGCCAATAGTGATTCATTTTCGAAATATTTTCTACAATCCTCTCTGGAAATCTCTTTAGCAGTACCTTCCACTCTCACCTGGAATCAAACAAGTGAAAATATTTTTCCAAAAAGAGATTTCATTAGAAAGAGCCGATAAGATATTTTTTCCAAAAGAAGTTGATTAGGGGACACCTGGATAATCACAATGAAAATTAAAATACAACCCTCATCAAAAAATGATGAAAACAGAAATAATTGAGTAAAACACGTCTCCCTACAGTGAACTAACCCATTTCTTTTCTTGATAATGGGGCTCAGTACTTCGGACTTCATACATTCAATAACATTAGGAGTTTTTAAAGAAAAAGAAGCACTACACTTTGAGGAAAATCTTTTTCAAATCCTTTTCATAGAGAAGGTCAAATTACATCTATAAAGCAAAAAGAAACGAACTGAAATATTACGAAACCTAACTTTAAATATTAAATTTTTTATCTAGAAATTTAAACAAGTTAGGGTTTGCAAGAGTTCATTATCATGTGTAAACTGTTTTCCATTTCTGATTTATACGAAAACTGCTTTGTCTTTGATTAAAAAAAAAAAGAAACCAACCTATACATCGATAATTATTGATAAATAACCTGCCAAAGCACCAGCAAATGTATTACTGGGGTTTTATCCCAACACTAAATCGTTATTTTCAACACCTCGACACGTGTTCCAACCAAGTGGTTATCTTCAAGAGGAGGAAAAACACTTGGTGATGAGTTTAATCTTCCTCTTGAAGATGGTCACTTGGTGATCGAAACGCTTGTCGAGGTGTTAAAAATAACGGTTTGGTGTAGGGATAAAACTCCAGTAATATTCATTACTACAACAAAGGTAAATGCAAAAGTAGCAAATACATAACTAATAGGTAGACAACCAATAGTACTCAATTGGTTGCGCTGTGGTTCAGCAGACTTTTCAAACTTACTTGACGATTTATGAAGTTTTCATCTTTTTTATAAAGCCATAGAAAACACGCAGCGACGTTGGGATTTTCAGCCTGAAATTATAAAATAGTCATACCCACATGAGAAGTTCTTGGAAATGGAACCTACTTACAATTTGATGACTTTTTTTATTATCCTTGTTTGAGATAAATATCAAATTGTTATCTTTGAAATCTCTCAAAACTACCGTTCTGTTTGAAACTCTGCCAGAGCTGTAAATTATGAAATTATTAAATATAATAAATTTATAACAAAATTCAAAATATAATATTTGTTACTATAATTGATTCCTCATTACAGTAATATATAATCCGGTATGGTCTAGTGGCTAGGATACCTGGCTTTCACCCAGGAGGCTCGGGTTCGATTCCCGGTACCGGAAGTTTTTTGTTTTTACTTACAGACTGGAAGTTGCTAGACTGAAAAGACTATTTTTGAATCCTCCACATGATTTAGCTTCCCCTAGCCAATCTTCAAATAGTTCAAATGGAGCACAACCTGCAGTGACGTCAATGTAAGCTAATGTTGAACAGTCCATATTTGGCAAAATTATGTGCCTGTGTAACAAAAACGGTTTGAGGTTTCTTATTAAATAGAAGCACATCCCACATTACTACCAGAAATAGTTTTGTCAATCACCACATAATGTAGACCAATTCTGAATTTTAATATTGAAAATAATTTATTAGGTAAGCGCTTGTTGATAAGAGAAATTGGAATGGTTTTGCACTCGTTTGCAATTTGTTTTTACATTCTCATTTCCAAGCATCAACAAGTGATAGAATGAAATGGAGTGATTAGAAGAACTTGTGTAAGAGTGAAATAAAAGATCACTTCGATTACGCATTCGACATTCCAAGATTTGCCACAAGAGGCAGATAAACACCTTTCTGAACATAGGCGGACTCGAATAAATGTAAGGGGGATTTCCTCAAAATAGTTTTTTTAAAGATCGTGGTTTCAAATTTGAAAAGCTTATTTCGCAAAGTTCTGCTTCCTCTTTTTGAAAATTTGATGACCTTTATATTGAAAATAGAAAACATAACATTTTTTCTATTTTTTNCTGTCGAAGATGATTAACATGGTCGAGATTCATGTCGGGACCTGCAAGAATTTATGCCGACCTGTAACATTTATTTTGAATATTTTGAAAATTGTAAACTTTTTGGGTAGGGGTTGGAAAAATTTTCTGTCGAAAATAATTTACCTGGTCGAGATTCATGTCTGGGAGATCCGACCTGCAAGAATTTCTGCCGACTCGCAAAATGTATTTTCAATTTTTGGAAAATTGTAAACTTTTTGGGTGGGAGTTGGATTTTTTTTGTCGAAAATAATAACCTGGTCGAATTTTTGCCTTTCTACAATATTACGTGAGCAATATTTACTGAGAACAACTTGCTGATCTGCCGACCTGCAAAACAGTTGCACCTCATGAATTTATTAAAGAAACACTATTGAAAGATTTATACTAAAACAGTTTTACAAAAACGCAACACGTGTTTCGATGTACAATATCTGGAATACGTTATGAATTTTCATCACACAGAGCATTAATGATATGAAAATGTAGTAATAAACTTTCTACCACCACAATAAAATGTGTTTTGCAAACAGAATCAGAAGTTAAACATTGCCCCCACTTCGACGCGACAACTATATTATAAACATTCAATAAACATTTGTATGGTTTCAAAAACAGACAAAACAGACAATCGAGGACTGAAAATTGGAAATAAAATAGTAGGGATAGGTAATATCCAACATGTAATGAAGGCTGATAATGAAAATAAAATTTGATCATAAAAATCATGCAGTTTAAATTTGTAAAATACGTTTTTTTGAAATTTACAGTTTTCTACAGCAATTATACAGTTTCACTCGAAGATGGGGTTGGCAACAATGTATTATAGGTTATGCCAAGCAGGCAAGCGTCAAGCGTCATTTAGGAAACAAAAATCCTGCTTGAAGTGAAGTGTTTATTGTGAACATTTCATATTTAAAGTTAAAACGGAAATGAAAGTTGATTTTGCATAAATCCACCTTAAATGCATTGAAAGCATCTCAAGAACATTTCTCCACAGCCACGTTTTCTGACTATTTACCGACATCCATTAAACAGGGAATCCGTAAATAAGCGATTACCGATAATGCGCCTATTTACCGATTGAGAGTACAGAGAGGCTCGCACTCGGAGAGGCGTCGTACAAACATGAAAGCATGCTACAAACCACGTGTCGATAACTTACCTACTTCTCCGTCTATCGGTTTTATGGCCCCAAAGGAACGACCCGAAAGCGAGGTTCCATCTTCGAGCACTAAAAAACAAGGGACACTGTCGACGCCGTCGCCCATTTCAGCAATAAGTGTAGAAAGTCGTATAGAGGCACAAGAAAAGCGATAACTGTGTTAACGTCGCCGGGCTGTGCAGTCACTACTCTTGTTGAATGGTGACTGAACGATTCAAACGATTGCTTGCTTTGTTATTGTGCCGTAAATGTATACCAGATAATCTCGTGTACAGTAAGTTAGGTTAGGATTTGAGAAGACCGGTTGGGGATTGAGGAGTTTACTAAATGAGAACTTGAATCTAAAACGGAAAGTTTTGGTAAACCTAACTTCGGCCCATTGGTTGTGTTCATTCAGATTAGTACCTACTTTACCCAATAAAGATAATAAAGATTCTCTGTATTTTTGGACCTTGAAAAGAGGTGTAACAGAAACAAATACTATAACGTAAAAACACAACTAACCGTTGTATACGTAATACGTATACAACGTATACAAAGAACAGGAAAATACAGAGATTGCCCTTCTAACTGAAATTGAGGATATTGAAGAAATATTATTTTTAACGAAACTGTCGTTTCTAGTTACAATAAATCAAAATCTGACAGTACAATGAAGCAAAAATCTAACTTCAAAACATATCAAAAATCAATATACAGAGTCGGACCAATTTCTGACAAATACTACACTGCAATTACAAAATACCTACTAGGTATGTAGTTTTTGATATATTATAATGAATAACGAATACCGCGAACCTATTTCATGTTAACAGCATTTCGTATCGTTATATAAAAGTTACCTGCCAGGGTCGGACTATATGAAAACGCAGAAGGGCGACAATTTCAACTAGTCAATATTTAAAATTTGAAGTCAAAATTTCAAGTTTTAAATTCTAAATTGCGAGATCAGATCGAATTTTGAACAAACATAAAATGAAAAGATATGTGATACTTTTACGCTTCTGTAGGATTATAACTGAACTGAATCGGTACAATGATGGAAATTTTACCAATATAAAAAATCGATCACGATCAGGTACTTCATTCTTTTATGTAGTAATTGAATTTTCGAAATGACAAATACTTCAAAACTATACCGTCATTAAGTAAACAATACCTAGTGGAAAAATGCACACACAAAAAAATATAAAGGAATTGTCTGAGAAATGAACTGAACTGAAGAACTTCTTCAACAGAGGAATCCTGTGAATGATATCTGATTCAATTCCATAACGAATGTTTGGAACACAAAAGTGTTTTTTGTATAATTCAGTGTTCATACAAGTATTTGTTTCGAAAGAATTTTTCTTTCCTATAATTTAATGTCTATATGAAAATAGCTGTTTCAGGAGAACTTTTTCTTCCTGTTTGTGCCTGAAAATTACCTACTTCTTTGCATGATCTACACATTTTTGTATAGAGTTACTTTTTTTGAAATTGATTGCTTCCTTAATTTTTTTGGAAGATTCGCACATTTATCATCAAGATGGAGAGGTGGAAAGCCGAAAACATTCTTTCCCAAAAATTCCCTTGATGTTTTAATACGACAATTGAACTTCGCCCCTTGTTTTCAATTCGAACCTAAACAATAACAGTGTAAAATCATGACTGAATTTCAAAGTCGTAATTTCCAAAAAAAATATGTGGCTTCTTTGCGTTTCCATACAAAAGTGTAGTTTAGTCCTAATTTTTGGCCCATTTCGAAACAATTTTTCGTTCCTCGATTTTCTCAATCTTGAACTGCTTTCAATAATTTTATATTTGCAATTTTTTGTATGTACATTACCTGATGTCACAGTCAGAAGTCAATCCTGAAAATATGCCAAAATTGAATATTGATACTGTTTTGAAACAAATTCCAGAATTCAAACGTGATAGGTCAGAATTCCATAAATTCACTTCTTGTTGCGATTTTGTACATACTGCGATCTCTCAACTGTTTCAGATGCTTCCACGCTAGTGAATATAAAAAAAATTTGAATTATCAGGCTTAGCTTATCAAGTTGTCAAACATAAGTCATACGATTCTTGGGTAGATTAAAAAAAATTACGAGAACAATTTCTTGAAATACTAAGTATCACCCAGTTTGGGTGAACCAGTCAGAAATTTTGGCAACATAATTTACTAAATGATCTTAATGATGCCTGCATCGCCTATGAAGGAGACGGTGCAGCGACAACCATTGAAAGCTTGAACACCTGCTGATATAAAGAAGATGCCTCCCAGTGACCTGTCCACCTTCCTGAAAAGGACAGGATGGGCGACGACCTAGGAGGACAACTCCTCGGGAGGATGTACAATGGGTCACATGTGGCATAAGTGCTGTGGGTCTACACTCACCCTCCCTACTCTATAGATACAGATACACCGATCAAGTTTCAGACTCACTTCATTCATCATCTGAAATTGAAAGTGGAGTATATGTTGGTAATTGTCTAACTGAACGTAATAATGGTTATTGTTATGTAAAATTCTGAAACACGAATTAATCAATCAATCAATCAATCAAATATACTTTATTGTCTGAAGAACTACATCTTGTAGACAAAGTCATAAATAATATGTAAAATACAAAAATCTACATAAAAAACATATACAATTTAAACAAAATACTATAAACATAAGCTAAAAATGTGAAATACACTGAGATATTCAGCTGGAAATAACAAGACATAGAAATGAAAGTTAAAATTCAAGTGAATCGTCAAGATACTCCTGAACTGAATAATATGCCTTATCAACAAGTAGCATTTTAAATGCTTTTTTGAATTTGTTAAGCACTATAAAAAATTAATTGCTCTCTTCCTCCCTTCAGAAGTTTCCCACATTTTTTGTATAAAGATGAAGGAGAAGAAAGCCAAAAAAAACGGTTTTCTTATGTTTTCAAATATTTAACAATGTTCCCAGTGTTTTAAATGGAAACTATTTCAACACTCTATTTGTAATGATTTAAATCCTGCTGTTAACTCATTTTGCTTTTTGGGTTGCACACTTGGGTTACTATTACTATGAAACCACTAACACCTTTCAATGATTTTATCTACATTTGCTCTTTTGAAATGTGTTTCAAAGTATTCAATCTCTAGACCAGTACTTGTCTGAGTATATTTATTGTGAAAAAAAATACTTCAAAATGAGAATAGTTATTTCGATCAGAGAAAAAGAAAACATATTTCATTTCTATATATAAACATTAATACCAAACAGCAGTTGTGGCTGAATCAACCAAAATGGAAGTTCCTCTAATCTATACTGGTTGAAACCAGTTGGACCCAAGACCCACTTCAATAGATATATTCCTCATTTGTTTCCCTTTGTGTTTCGATAGAACTGAACCTCGCTAACTTATGAAATACCGACAAACGAGTACAAATATGTCAAATCGATTGTACTACTATAATGTTTATGTTATTGGAGTATAGAGGGTAACTGTGTAATGACAATCTGATGAAATCTGTTTTTCCTTCAACTAGTTGTCGCTCCCCTAGTAGTAGTGACAACCGTCATTAACCCTAGTAGAAGTAGTAGAATCCCAGTAGAAACCCTAGTATAGTAGTAACGACAACCCTCAGAAGTCAAAACTTGTGCGTGCTTAGCATTAATGAGGTACCTACCTATCACCTCTTAACGTGAGCTAGGAAGAATGCACATAACGGAAAAAATGTAGAAGCATGACCAATTTGTCCCTATTTCTAACTATTAGATATGTAAGAGCGATTAAATATTGTAACACAGGGATCCACTCTGTACCGAAAAAAGAAAAAACTATCTTTTACCCTCCTTTTTCCATTAAATTAGACAAAGAAGCAAAATATGTATATGAATTTCCCCAAATAATAAGTAAAATTATTATTTTTAACTTTCGGCAAAGTTTCAAAATGCGTCCGTTTAGTTCAAAAATTACCCCTCAGCGGAAAAGGTTCCCCATCTCTCGTAACTTACAACAAAAGAGAGTAGGCTCCAATAAATTCAATGCATCGCCAACTAATTGAAAATTGTAACATCACATTAGAAAACAGATTAAGAACAGGTAAAGAATTTATTTCTGTTCGTTAATTCGGTAAATTTTCAGAATTTTCAAATCCATTAATTTCTAAGCATTACAAAAAAATTGAGTAATACTTCCTATTCATGCTTCATGCTCCTCTGTCAAAAGACGGTTTACAACTGTGGCATTAGTCTTCACCTATGTTCTTTCATTCTTTGTGATAAGTAAATTTTTGTTTGACCAATATAAAGTTTTTGGCAAGAACCACAAGTCAACTTATATCCTCCTGATTCATCGGATACTGAAGTTCTGTTTTCATTATTTTCAACGTACAAGTCTAATCTTTTTAAAGAAAGTGCGATGTAATTCGTGGATTCACCAAAGTATGTCAATGTCCTATGACGTATAGGTATTATTGTTTCTTGAAGTGGCATAGACCTGGTAAATTACTTCTTTTCGCAGTTTTTTGGAAAGAATGGAGTCGATAATATCTACCTTGTAACCGATGTTGACAGCGATTTGTTTGATAAAATCAAGTTCTTTCTGAAAATTACTTTCTGGTAGTGGAATATTCAATAGTATGTGAAGCATACTATTGAACGGTATACAATTGAACGGTTCTTCATTTTGTTGATAATGATGTGTTGAGGAATTATGTATAACAATGTCCATATGAGATTGTTGGAAAAGTGAAATTTGGATCATATGACTTTCTACTTAGATATGGATGATATCTAAAAAATCGGGTTTTTAACGTATTTCATACTGGACTAGTTACTTGGTGAATTCAGATCTGGGAAATCTAGACAACACTTTTTGTTACAATCAATGTATGGTAGAAAATCACTGTTTACCTGAAAAATAACGAATCATCTTGAAGAAAATTGTGTAAAATAACCAAAAAATAGATGAAACATTCTCATAATTTGATGTCATTGACGTAGAGGAAGAATATAAAATAATTTATCATTAATTGAATGGAAATTTTGAGTTTGTTGATGAAATTGTATTACTCTGATGAGAAAATATACATGAAAGTGGAAAACCATTAATCTAACTAATAAAAAAAACACGAAGCTGTAAAAAAGATCACAATAAAGAATGGTCAGGAAATAAATTCTTGTGATGCACCATTTGGAATCTTTGAATTAGTAATGAATATTACTGGAGTTTAATTCCAAAACCAAACCGTTATTTTTAACACCTCGACACCTGTTTCGATCACCAAATGATCATCTTCAACTGTACGCCACTGACGTTTTATGTAACATTTAAATTTTTTTTTAACTTTTTTATCCTTTGATTTGTTTTCGTGACTCGGTGACAGCTGATGTGTAGCGCTGCAGTAATGGGGAATCGAAAGTCCTGCGCCTAGCCCCATTTCCATAATGTTACAAGAGTAAAATCAATTAAAAAAAAATGTTCTTTTCATCATTAATTTATCGTATTTCATGAGTCGCTATAAGTAAGACCTACAACTGGTTCCATCGTTAGAATTTGAAATTATGTTCCAATGATAACCACGCGGTTACCTAAAAAACATATTATTTTTGGTTACTTTTGAAACAGGATCGTTGTGTCATTGATAAGTCAATTGCTAAATTATTTTCGATGAGGTATCACTTGACCCCCTTTTGCATTTGAAAAAATTGGGGGGAGGGTGACTGTCATGTTGAGGGGGGTGAAGGAGGGATGATTTTTTTTTTATGTAACAGAGGTCACAGAGTGTCTTTTCGAATACATAATTCGATGTGTTGGTTTTTCTTGAAAAAGGCTAATAACGTAGAAAATGAATTTATCCGTTACAATATGGTGCTCACTGTAGATGGTAAAATACTGCAACGCCAAGCGTAATTCGTTTGTATGTACGGCACATCACACGTGCCAGAGATACAAAAAAGTACCTACATAGATCAAGATTATTGTTTTATATCGTTTGAAAATACAAGATACGACAAAATAAATCAAAACGAAAGCTTTTATTAAATGATATAATTTACTCAGATAACTTACATAACACTGAAAAATTTCATGAGCTGGCAATAAAAATATCTTTACTATTCTTTGGCAGTCTTATCATCCGCACTCAGTAAAACAAATGAATGGGCGATTGTAGAAAGGAATGATGACCAGAGTGGTTTTTTTGAGATTATGAGTTGAGTTCAGTCTTGTGTTCTCCGATAAGGATAGATGCAAATCTTGACTTTTGACGTGAAAAGTAATCTCAGTTGTTCAGCCTCATTGATTGAGTGTATTTTTTGTTTTGAAGAAGGTTTTGGGCCCATTTTCACACGAAACTGAAACTTCAGATATGGGGATGAAAAATTTGAAATTAGTAAACTGGTTTATGTTATGTTTACTAGGTTTTCATATGGCTTTCATGATAATGTTCAAATGAACTTGTTTCAACCTAGGTAGTTCAATTGGTTATCCATTAGTTGATAACCGAAACTGTTGTTATAATTTCCTTAGAAAATGAAATGCTATGAAAATCATATGATTCTACTTAGCTTTAGGTATGTAACGAATAAAATAATTTTATACTCCTCAATTACAAAAACTATTTGGTTCAGAAAGTTTTTTGTGTTTTCCTCAAAACAGCATAAAAGTGGCCGAAGTACTTTTTGACAATCAATATTCCAAATCAAAACTGGTCATCTGTCAATTGTCACTTTCACCACAACAAATTCATCAGTTAGTATTTTGACGTTTGGTTCGCCAGTTTTCAGGAAACCTTGTTGCATATCTAACTTTGTTTTTTTCAGTAGGACAAGTAGTGGTGATTTGGAACATATCTCAGTTTTGTTTTTTGAAAAAGTTCCTTTATTTGTACAAATTTCTTCAACATATGTCAAAGAAAATTTTGAACATTGGCATATGTCGAATGAATTTGAAAAATAAAGTGACTTCTGAAAATTTGCTTTATATATTTATATGAACCGTTCAAATTTTCTTGATATCTGTCGAAGAAATTTCAAAAATGAAACAACTTCCGACAAGAAAACTGCTGCTATAGTTGTTTTTGAATTTTGAAGATAGACTTGTGATGCACTGTTTGGAACCTTTGGTGTAGTAATGAATATTACTGGAGTTTTTTCCCAACACCAAACAGTTATTTTTAACACCTCAACATGTGTTTCGATCACAAAGTAATCATCTTCGAGACGAAGATAGAACCAAATTTGGAGCTGTGAATGTCAAGGTACAGTTTTCCCCTGGAAACTTTGAGCCATAGTTAAGGAAATTATTTTGTAACCTTACAAACTTCCTCTCGTTCATTGGTGTTAATTCAGGATACATTTGGTTGAAATTTTTACACGTTCTGACAATGAATTGATCACTTTGTTCATGTGTATAATAAATAATTTCATAAGAACTTCGTTTGAATAATCGATATTTGCATTCATTTTGGAAGATGATTCGAAGAACCGTCGATAACTCTTTGTAAATTACTTATAAAAGTAACCGAACTGCTATAAGCTTGATAATTCCACTGCTACCTAAATCCAAATTCTAAAAAAAAGTAATGTTTCTAGAAGAAGTGACTTTATTGAGAAAACTTGACGATTTAGGTATAGGGTATTTCATCTTGATATATCATGATATACCATCTTGAAGCATTTTTTCCCCATCTTTCAATTTACCGAGTAATATACAGGGGGTTTCATTTGAAAAAATGAACTTTTAACTACTTTTATGCACAATGGAAATAATAGTAATTTTAGCACGCCCTGTATGATATGGAGTCGATTTCTTGGTGTTATTTAGCACAATTTATTTTTTATCTCGAAAACAGATAGAGATAGGTATAGGACATTATCAACAAAAGGGTATTGAAATACCAGAGCGATTCCAAAAATTTAATAATATACGGGGTGTTCCATTAAAAAAAATAAAGTTGCTAGGACTTTTTGATGGAAATGGCAACGCCGCAATGCTGAAAATATTTTAGATCGATAGAACAGGTAAGGAAATGTGAGAGGTGAAATTTTCAGAAAAATCATGCTTTGCGTTTTCCAGAAACGTCTAACCTACCATCGACCGTGAGTCACGCTGTATACAAAGCCCCTACTATTATAAACGCTGATAATGAAAATAAAATTTGATAATGAAAAGCATATAATATTAAGTCTGTAAAAGTTGTATATTTGAAATTTACAGTGTTCTACAGTTTTATTGAAGCATGTATACAGTTTTTCTCAAAGATGGGGTTGGCAACAGTGTATGATGGGCTATGCCTTTGTATATAGACTATTCCTATATACATAGACTATGCTCATGTGTCCTTTAGAAAACAAAAATCCTGCATAAAATGTCTTTTGTGAATATTTCATATTTAAAGTTAAAACTGAAAGTTTATGCCGAATAAATCAACCTTAAATTGAAAGCCTCTCGAGAACATCTTTCCACACTCCCGATATCTAGTTAATGGAAACCGAGAAACCGTATTTCAGCGATTACCGATAATGCGCCTATTTACCGACTGAGACTACAGAGAGGCTCGCACTAGGAGGTAGGTCCTACAAACATGAAAGCCTGCTACAAACCACGTGTCGATAACTTACCTACTTCTCCGTCTATGGGTTTTATGGCACCAAAGGAACGACCGGGAAACGAGGTTCCATCTTCGAGCACCAAAAAACAAGGAACACTGTCAAGGTCGTCGCCCATTTTAGCAAAAAGTGTAGAAAGGCGTATAGAGATAGATACAAGAAAAGCGATAACTGTGTTAACGTCGCCGGGATGTGCACTGTGCAGTTTGCAATCTTGTTGAATGGTGACTGAACGATTCAAACGATTGCTTGCTTTATTATTAGGCCATGAACATATACTAGATAATCTCGATGTCTAAATGGGAAACGGAAAGGTTTGGTACCTGAATGATAAGGTGCCATTGTTCTGGTCTTTACCTATTTTACCCAATGAAGATTCTATTCTATTCTATTTATAAATGTTCTTTTTTTCTGATTTTGAAACGAGGTGTAGTACCTGAATGATAAGGTGCCATTGTTCTGGTCATTACCTACTTTACCCAATGAAGATTCTAAAGATGTTCTGTACTTACTTTCTGATTTTGAAAAGAGGTGTAGCAGAAATGAAATGAATTTCATTTCATGATTAACAAAGGGCATTTTATTCACTACATTGCTAATTGCAAAATACTAGGAATTTTTTTTTCGTGTAATTCAATGTTTATATGAAAATAGCTGTTTTGAAAGGACTTTTTCTTCCACTTTGTGTCTGAAGGTTACTTCTTTGCACGATCTACACATCTTTGTATAAAGTTAATTTTTAAAATTGATTGCTTCCTTTTTTACTTTGGACGATTCCCATATTTTTTGTGCAAAGATGGAGAAGAAGAAGGCCAAAAATTTCCTTTCCTAAAAATTAATCTCTCTTAAGAATATACCCTTTCAATTTATATTAGGTATGTAGCGTACTCAAAAACACTTTATTGAGATTTTCACCAACCAGTTTTACGCAATACGTGTTTCGCCATACAATGGCTTCTTCGGGCGTGTCTTCACTGTATGTAGTTTTTTATATAGAATACAGTGTGTTTCAAATTGGATCCTTGGGATCTCGGAAACTATGAGAGATACGAAGATGGTTGAATTGGGGGAAAGTTGCGCATTTACCTGACTAACAATATGCCGTTGAGAAAGTTCTGAAATTCCAAGTATGTCCGGAAAAAACAAATTTCGGAAAATGGTTTTTATTTTTCTGGCTTTATTTTTCCAAGAATTCGAAAATAAATTGCACTTCCACATTGCCACTTTTTTCCTGCTACATAATGGTGTTTTCAGATTTGATATCCGACGTTTCGTCGTTTTCCGGCCACCATTATGAACTTTTTTTTTCTTATGGACGCTACATTGGATTCTTTGTTTTGAATAGAATCAGATTTTACCTTTTCAATGATGTATCATAAGTTATTATTCTTTTTCGAAAAAGTGGAGATATTGAAAAAAATGAATTCTCATCATAATAGGCTTTGACTTTGATGTTTCTAAATTGGACTTTCGATTTGTTACAATGACATTTTGTTATTGTACAAGTCATTAAATTTTTGTCGAAAAATGGCTTTCACGAATGAAGAAAAACGAGATATGATACAAATTTATTACAAATACGAAAGAAACAGTGTTAGGACATCGGAAACATATTTAAACTTGTATCCCGAAAGACAACAACCACATCGAACTATATTCAAGTTGTTGGATCAAGCCAATGAGATTTGAGCAAGCCAATGAAAAAAATACGGAGATAGAATCAATAATCAAAATTTGATAAATGGGATGTGTATGAGGAAAATTAGACATTGTGCCCTTTTCAATGAAAATAGAACTTTGAACAAATAACATTAATTAACTAACTCCGAACTCTCTAACAATGCTGTGTTGAAGATCCTCAATATTTTGATATTCCCTCTGACCATAAACTCTATTTTTCAGTGTACCTCATAAGAATGTATCCACAACACTTAAGTCTGCAGACCTTGCTGGCCACCTCACCGACTCATTATTCCCTATTCATTTATCACCAAACCTTTCAGTCGGGTAATTAGATACTCGTCTGGTAGTGTGCGGTGCTGGAGCACCATCCAAATGTGTTCGTTATTTCGGTTGAATATCCCACAATTCGTAAAAGTGCTTTCATCTGTCCAAATTACATTTTCCAGTAAAACAGGATAATCGGGTCTTCTTATTAGCCAATTACAAAATTCTAATCGCCTTTCGGGATCACCTGGATGCAATTTTTGAGATATGTGTA
>NW_019295782.1:2394-15646 GCF_000500325.1 Leptinotarsa decemlineata
AATATGTCTGCGAATAAAGAAGATATAGACAGAAAAAAATTTGGAATTTTTTGGTTTTTCCTGTATATCTCCAGAACCAAAAGAGCTCTATCCAATTTTCACACCATTGAATAGGTCTCTAAAATACGCATCTTTGCCACGATTTAACCAATACTCTATCTCTTATCGTTTACGAGATCCCCATGTACAGAAACGAATTTGAATAGCCCTGTATATTAAAGAAAAAAGTAATACAAATCATGAAATTATGACACATCAAAAATTACTTGGCCACCGGGGCGACTTCATTGATTCCAGTGGTGCATTTGTTTTTTCAGCTACAGCAAAACCTGCAGCACCACATCATCTGAAGATCTTGATCCGCCAATGTCCTCTCTTTCATAAAACAAAATGTAGGTTGTCTCCCGAGTCTCCAATTCAATACATTGCCAGACCACTTAGTGACACGCTGGTTCATCGTTGAATCTTCGGTCTTGAAATTCTTCGTCATGAATAATACTTGTAAAATGCTATTCATGTAGCAAGTGTTTCCTAAATTATCTAATCCAATTTTCTTCTCAAGCTTTTCAGGACAACTGTCTACTGAATCGTAAGGATGAACATGTTTCACAGAATTTGTAGAGGGATCGATTCGGCTCTTGCTTCATGAAGCTCTTCCACTGAAAGGAAACCAGAACCACGAAGACTGCAATTCATATTTGGGGGGCAAGAATGACCTAAGTCCATTGTGGATAAATCACTTGCGAATTAACCCTGATAGGAGACTGATGAATATCCACATATCTCAGCTTCTTTCGCAGATATTTTAGTTTCGTACTGAAATGAGGGCAATGTATGATTTCATCAAAATTATGTGAAGAAAGAATAATGCCAAGGACCGAAGCAGCATTACCACGTTGAATAGCAATACTAATTATTCCGTTGCTTGACCTATTCTCCTTCCGAGTTCATGAACGAATAACAGAGACTCCGGGCCATAAACACCAAAAGTTTCAACCGCTACTGGTGCTGCAGGTTTCTCCGGGTTTTTCTGCAGCTGAAAAAGTAAATGCGTCACTGGAATCAATGAAGATCTTCCACTGAAATGGAACCAGAATCACGAGGATTGCAGCTCATATTTGGGGAGCAAGAGTGGCCCAAGTCGAATAACTGTACTGAAAAAGAAGAAGGTGGATCAGTCACTTGCGAATTAACCTTGATAGGAGACTGATGAATATAGATATGTTACGGGCATTTTGATGAGTCCGGGCACTATCAATAATGGCCGGTCTGTATTCATAATGCCCGACTCAATTGGGCAATGTGATTAAAACAGCATGAGTAATCACTTTTCCCGGTCATTATGATGATGCCCACCCTATCTTGGGCAAAGTGATAAAATAGGTGAACTGCAGTGTTTTTGTTTATTAAATGAAAAAAATTTTCATGAAAAGTTAATGAAAAATAAACTATTGAACATAGTAGTTGAAAAATAAATAGTTAAAAATGTAATAACATCAGTAGTTACCTAATTTCATTTTGATAAAAAAACTACTCAAAAACAATAGTTTAAAAATCAGTAAACTGAGAAAAATCAACAGAAATATCTAATAATTAAGGACTGCGCAAGAAAGTTATTGAGTTTAGAATTATTTATTCTTGCCAGATAAGCTTTTGTGACATTTGGAATTGCAAAGAATGTTTGATTTCTTGCATTTACAATGTTTTGAATTGCAGTCATCACTACAGTTTGAATGCTGGAAGCCTTGTCCATCAAGATGAGAGTCTCTTCGAGCACATTGTCGAAGAGTAACATCAACTTTTGGAACATCGTCGATCGAAATGAACTTTTCTTTGCACACAGTAAACTCATTTCTGGAGTACAGTTGGTTTAAAATACCGTGTTTAGTTCCAAGTTTGTAAAGTTTTTCTAGCAATTATATTACGACTATCCGTCTTGGCTCGATCTAAATCTGGTATCCTTACGCGAACGCTTTGGCCTATTTCTGCAATAGGAAATTTTGCATTTGAACGCGCCAACATTTTTTCGGCTTGCTTTTCAATTAGCAGCGTTACGATTTTACGATTTTACTGATTTTCTGGTTGAACATCGTCAGATTGTTGTTCTAGTTTGGAACGGGGTTCAGGTTCAATCGTAACAGAAATAGAACCAGTAATAGCGGCTGAGTTTTCATCTATGTTATCGCTGTCTTCGTTTATGACATCATCCGCTCTGTCCACAATTACGTTCTGACCTTCACCGAAATCACCATCTTTTAACATTGCCTCTTTACTTACTATGTCCGTTAACTCGTCGAATGATGGCAAGACAGATTTTAAACCTACCTTAAGATTGGCTATGACGAGGTTTGCCGTGTACCAATTCATCACATTGCCCGGCTACAAGTAGAGAATTATCCATACTACTCGGTCTAAGTGATGAATTCAAGCTATCTCAAACACTGACTCATACATGGACCACGTGCCGTCGGGCATTATTGATAATGGCCGGTCAAAGTGATAAATGAATCACTTTGCCCATCGCTCTTGGGCATTATCAATAATTGCCGGTCCTTTTTAATAATGCCCAGTTAATCACGTTGCCCGTAACACATATACACAATGAGGCACCGAAAAAGAAACAGATCGAATATCTTCAAAACACATGTGTTCTGAAAAAAATGCAAAAACACGTAGTTTTTTAATCCAAGGGGGACATCTTTCTATCATAACCTCAACTGTCATACCTCTTCCCCCAGCTCTCGGTGACTATCACCCAAACAATTTGAATAGGGAAAGTAGTTTTTGTGACACATCGTTAAAAAGGTAATTTTATAAGTAATTTAGCCATGTCAATTTTAGCTATCTAACTTTTGATTTTGACGCCTTCTTGCGGGGAAAATAACTGTTCCGTTTTCCAAAGTATGATACTTCATTCGCAAGCTAATTTAACATAAATTCGGTGACAATGCATTATGGAGTTTTTCTAGGGGAAAAAACAAGATGACGGCTTCAAAATGGCGGACGAAATTTGTAAACAAACACGTACATCGTAAATACGTTTTGGAACTAATTTCAAAATTCCGACAAACGAGATCTGTGGCAAATAAAACACGTCAAATTGAAAACCCAGTAAGAAGCGAAGCAGTGGAGGCAGCAGTTTTAGGACAGGTTGCTGCGGATTCAACTCTTGGTACACGAAAGCTTGCCGAATTATCTGGAGTAGGTCGACGTACTCCTACAGTACGTGATATGACAGTTGAGGTTATGATAGGAACATAACCTCAACAAGGACCGAAGAAGTATTACCACGTTGAATAGTTATAATTTGAGAATGGGAACTATTACAAATTTGTGCTTGAGACACAAGGTACTGCATGTATAGAGGCGAAAGATGGGGGAGAATTTGAAAAGGAACAACAGCAGCGGTCTTTATCCAATTCTGAAGAGTTTTGTCACAGCAGCTCACGTTATGGCCGGAAGTATTCAATTCCTTCCTTATGATTTCATTAAAACATACTCTCTGGGTTTCAATATTCAAAAGTATTCGAATCTCAGTCACTGGTATCTCTTTTTGGCATTTTTCACCATCGCTTTTGGAATTACTACACTGGAAAAAATCTGCGTTGTTATCACACTCGTTATTACTATTAGTACTTATCCAAGGACGCCCCATTTTGAACAGATAACAGAAATTTTGAGTAATTATAACTGCACCACTATCGAATTACAACATTCAAATCGCGATCAGTTCTCTAACCTGTAATTCAAAATTAAGAACGAATAAGAGGACAGATACATTAAACCCTATATTTGACACAATACCAAAATTGTCAAACTTCACTTCGAGAGAAACGTCATAATTTTCTCTCACTAACGCCATGCAAAATTTCAAGTGAAAAGTTCTTGTGCCATAAAAATGTTAAGAAGTATCCTACATAAGACACCATGATTATTCAACTTACCAAATTAACGAGGAGCATTTTCACTGCAAATCTCAGATCAGGAAGAAAATGCTCCTTCGACAGACCACCGAAAGACTCCGTTGAAAGGAAAGTGAAGCGGATCAACAGGACTGGACTAGCAGGAATTGCAGCTATTCTATTCACGTCATACTATTTGATCAGGGACAGTAACAAAAAAAATATCAAAATCCAGAAGGAAAACTTGCAACAGAAAAAGCCTATGACTGAGATAGTGTCGAATTCTAATAGGTATGGAATTTTTCAGAAATTGAACAACGATGAAGGTTTAATTTTGATAACTACGTTAATACTTGATTTCAAATATTATTGGAGTTTCATCCCAACACCAAACCGTTATTTTCAACACCTCGACATGAGTTTCGGTCACCAAGTGATCATCTTCAAGAAGAAAATCAAACAAAATCTACATACAATGTTCGTCTCTTCCATATCATAGGTTCCTTTGCCAGGCACCTGCGTCTCAATTGTCTCAAATCAATTTTACAATATTGCCTAATCTACTAGTCTCTGATAACTAAAATATCATTGTAACAAGCTATATAATATACTATTAAGTATTGGTCCACCATCGTTATTCATGATATTATTATATTTACTCATTTCTTAGCTCTCATAGGGATCTAGATGTGTGCTGTTGGTAACTTGCCCAACTAATCTTAATGAACCAAAATCTATGGCATGATGTTGTTGCAAAACATGATGGGCGACTGCTGATTTTTCTGGTTTTGGTGTGCTGGGTGTTTTTATAGATATCTTTTTTTAATAGACTTTTCAGCCTGACCAGAATATTCCGAATTCTCGACTTTGTCCTTTGGATTTCCTGAAAGACTATGTAGTGTATGACTTGTTTCAAAAACCACCTTCATACCTAGCTCTTTAAGAACATTTCCAAACTTCTTTGTGTATTGGTGGTATGGAATTGAGATGTATTCATCTTGATTTTCGTCGTTTCTAAAAGTCGAGATTTTGTTCATACTTAACCTGAACTTAACTTAAATGTTTTCTTCCTCATAATTTCATTTACAATATCCCCCGAGAAACCGTTCCTTAATTTTGAAACTGAACTCGAAATTTGTGGGTAACTATTTCGAATATAGATTTGATTGACTCACAAATTTCAGTTTTTTCACATTCTTGCCTAATGGACAAAATTACAAAAGATGCAATAAATAACTTCGAAGTTCAAGAACATATCGAAATATTAATATTTATGGGGAAGTGACAACTTTTCTAAACGAAATAGATGGTAAAGAACGGTTACATCACTTTAAAGTTCACTATACCCAGATGCCAGTCATCACACTTCCTGTTTTGGAAAACATGCAGGCTTAGCTGATAGAAAATTAATTCAAAATATTGAGTTACCGGTTCAGATGACTCGATATGCCGCTAATAGTTGGTATGATTTGAAATTTCAAAGTAAAACTTCTGTAGAAATAACATTCAAGAATTACGTTAATTACCGACGAATGAAAAGGCAAAGCGTCCAAATATTTCTATGGAGTTGGGAAATCGTTTGCAAATGTTATGCATTTCAAACCTCTTTCTCAATTTTTTTTAAATTCCGTTATTGAAAAAGGAAGTTAGAACTGATAAAGTCACCAAACCCTAAGGTAGCTCTCGGTTTAGGTGGTATAAACACAATGCTGATTCACAAAGTCTCAATTCAAGTCACTCATCTGAGTTCGAATTCATACCCCACTCATTTCAGTCAAAATTAGGTGAGTATCTCGGAATTTAAGGTACACTCGACACCCTCAGAGTTGTCTCAGAATCTACATATGGTGGGGAACAATTTTCTAGACACCGGCCGTAAAAGTCTACACATCATTAATAGGAGTTGTCGGATTTTAGTCCACCCCCACTCCTCCACTTTTAAGAGGTGTGTGTATGTGTGTAAGAGAGGACGGTTTTGACGTATGAGAGTGAGATGGAGATTATATCAAGGTGATCCGTTTTGAAGATAACGTGGTCAGTGAGGCCAGCGTAATCATCACAGGTTTGGTGTTGTCGGTTGTAAAATGAAAAGTTGTTTATGAACGGCTTGAACGTTGTATATTGATACGATTTGTATACGTTTCTTACGAAATAACGAAGGGACGAACGAACGAACGGACAAACGAGCAAACAAACAAACGAATTAGCAACTCTGTATATTCAATCAACAAAAATGTTTCCAGTCTAAGACGCTCTGCATCATAAAACACAACTTCATGACACCTATTTCACACATGATGAATCGCCGAGTCGTCCTTAATATTTTCACAAATACCGTTAACTGACTAGTATTTACGAAGATAATACATTTAGTGTCTGTGAATTTTCCCGTATCTGATAACAAAATGAATGTTGACAAACAAGTTGCACATTAGTTCTATATATTCTGAAGATATAAAATATTTCACCTGCCAGTTTAAAGGGTAAGGGAGCTAGGCTCCAATCCGAATGAAATCAAGATGACGAACATATTTCACCTGAGTTGATATGAAAAATGTTAAGAATAGTCTATCATTCAAAATTGTGAATAATAAATGGGTATAGTAGTTTCAAGATCAATTTTATCCACATTAATACAGTTTATTGTATCATTTTCACTATAAAGGGTGGCGACAGGTGTTTCGCTATACAATAGCTTCCTCAAGGGTTGATTATTAACGCTTGAGAAAGCTATTGTATAGCGAAGCACGTGTTGCGTTTTTTGTAATAGCTTTTATAGTCAAAATCATACAATAAACTGTATCAATGAGTTTCATTATGGATTTCCATCAAGTATCGGCCAATTCTATTCAATTATGAATTCAGTCGGCTGATAGTCTGTATTTTCAGACAGAAATTAATCGGTAACCTTTCGATAAACTATAAAAGGACTCACAACTTAATATTTCATTCTTTCAAGCCGTCGAATAATGAAACACGATTTCACTACAGAGAACATGTTTATTATTCAATGGTTTGAACATAAACGGAAATATCATACTAGAATGTTGACGGATAAAACATCATCGTTTTGTTCTTCTAAAAAATGGATTTCATTTTTACCTTTTCAGAAAATTCAATGCAAGATGAATTTGATATAAATTCTTCACGTTATATCATGAAGACTTTTTCTCTCAATTAGACTTCGAATGTCTTATGGAAATTTCGATTCTGGCTTCCTTTCTGTCACGCGTTATTACTACAATCTTCAAGACGTATTTTGAGATACTGAGTCACTCTGTATATGCGTTTATATTTTTGTGGAATGCTTTGATGTGAGTTTCAAATGCGCATCGTGAAATTATAAATGACAAGTGACAGGCGGACAGATCGTTATCTCCTGATGACGCCAATTTGATTAGCAAAACACCATAAATGACAAATGATAGTACACGCTTCAAATAAGCCACACTGTATACGTTCCTCATCAGAAGAAGGAATCGCACGTTGAAACGCTAGATCCTCGTTACCGTATATTTTTTTCATTCGCAAACGACACCCTATATGAATTTTTCTATTCAGGTTCATACACATCAAATCTTCTTGGTGCAATCTCCTCTTCCTTCTCCTTTTGATGATACGACCAAGTGTCCTTCTGATATGTTGGATTTCACGTTGAAACGTTAGATCCTCCTTGTCATCATCGTCGTCATCTCATCACCATACAATTTTCCTTGAGCCGTATTCCTAACCGTTCATAATCAATTTCAAAATCGGCAACGCTTTATGAACAACGATTCATTCTACAACCGACAACAGTGAACCTGTGATGCTTGCGGTGGCTTGACTGATCGCCTCATCTTCAAAATGGATCAACTCCATACCATCTCCGTCTTACTCTCATATATCCAACCTTCCTCTCACTCTTACACACACACACCCCTCAATGAAATGTGGAGGAGTGGGGGTGGACTGAAGTCCGGCAACTCCTACTATCATTATATTCTTTCATTTGAATTCATCAACAATTAGCTTTTCCGTATGATTTTCATCATCACAATCATTATCTGCAGCCTGAACATCATTGAAAGTGACGATAAAGACAAGACAGTCAGAGAGAGATACAATTTCATCAACAAAGTCGTCATGAAATGCGCCCCAGCAGTTTTCTATCTAGAAATACGAGACCCCTACAAAAAGGACCTGGAGACGGGAGAACCTATTGTTACTTCTAACGGTTCTGGATTTGTCATCAGCGAAGATGGTTGGGCTTTAACTAACGCACATGTCGTCCTCAATAAGCCCCAATCGACGATAAGGGCGATCATGCGGGATGGAAGAAGCTTCAAGGTGCAGGTTAGTACCATAAAGACGAGAAATAGTGAGTATGATAACCGTTATGTGGAATAGCCTCAGTATATACTTCGGGAATATCAGTCAGGAATGGCTCGAAACTGCTAAAACTCAGCTGTAAACCCCATTATTCATGGAAGGTGTTAACAAGTCTCAAACGTTCGACCGCGGAACGCAATTCGTCCTGTGTCTTCTTTTACAACTTTTACTGTAAGGCAAGAAGTTATATTCAGAGCCCAAGAGTGTTGCATCAATCACACTCTACTAGAAAGTACTGTTCTGATTTGAAACAGTACTGACATCTCTTACAGTACCGTCTGTGACATCTCTTACAGAGACGCAATCTATGGAATTGTCAGAAGACACAAATATCCAAAATAACTGGTGAAGGTTTGGTTATGACGTGAGAACTGATGTTGACAGATTAGTTCTTTCTAATCTCTCACTAATGGATGGATGTTCGAATACATACAACAGCTTCATTTCTAACTCTGTTGTCACTGTTGATGATTTGTAACTAGTAGTTACCTGATGGGCATGCCGTTAACATTATTAATGATATTCCATTGGAGGATACTCATTAACTTTCAATCTAAGAAGAAATAGTACTCCATTAACTTGTAAGTGACTGAAAATTTCATTCATATTCAGAATGTTGGTAGTTTGTAAAAAACACACGTCTTGCCTCAAACGTTCCAGGCTCCAACACAACCACGATACTTGCCAATCCAGTTCTTTTTATCAATTTTACCAAACTCTCAAAACTTCTTGTTCGTCGAGTATGATCCTATGTTCCATTCAGCTCAGGACAAATTCCAGGTTATTGACATTCTCTCAACTGGAAAGTGAGTATGACAATGATTCTCACAGGGTCGAGCTTTGAAATAAATCAAAATTTGAGAAAACGATTTCCATCTTCATGCAGCTATCATTGCAAGAGGCAGTTAGATGATATCTGCGAAATCATAAGATTTCTGATGTATTGAGAACATCCATTTATATCTGCTGAAAATCTCATCAGCAGTCTTTCTTTGAGCTTGGTCCTCCTCAACAAAATTAATTTTCAGTAAGAAATAGAAACGACGAATTCTTTCACAAAGATTTGTATATTGCAAATCTTGGAATATTTTAGCTCTAACATTGATGGAATAAGAAGGATTCTGTGGATTTTTTTTCAATTTTTCCTCCATATTATTTCTCAAACCCTTGTCGAATAAAGTAGAGTTCTAACATGTATTGATATTGATGTGAATGAGACTTTTTTCTGGTGTGGCACCACTCAAATTTCCCTCGTTTCAATGGATCTTGCTCCTGTTTTTCATTTTTCGATATATATCACACTGTGTAAATTTCCTTCTGAGCTACTGAATTTCCCTGTTTTCCACCAGATTTATAGAAAGGAGTGGTTTCACAGATATTTCCCTATATTTCAAGTCTTAGTTACTTTGAATTCTTTGACTCAACTCCAAAATTGACTTTAGCAAATATTATCTGAATATTAATACTCATGTCTGATGCTCAAAGCGCCTACGGTTCTGATATAAGCTTTCTTTTTTTTCTATAAAAGCTACTCTCGGAGGTGCCAATATTTTTATTTTTCCATCCATTCCAGCATTTTCCTAATAATATATCATCTTTATACTTGACTGTTAAGCCTCTGAATTATTCATAAATACGAGTAATGCAAGCCATTGATCATCAACTCTTCGAAAGTGTAAAAGCTATTTCTCAGGTTTTTTGACCGTGTTCTTCGAGTTTTCGTGCCCGACGTTTCGGCTACTACTGCAGTAGACATTATCGAAGGCGATGTGGTAACTGTCGCAGTGCTCGAGTTGGTGCTGCCTTTGTTCCAAATTCATTCACTAGGATGCTTATTTGACTCTGGTTTTAGATTATTACTAGTGGACTTGGTTTATTCTAATTGGATTACTCGACCTTGTTCATGTACATCTAAGGACAGGTAGTCAGACTTAATTGATGTTCATTGCCTATTCTTTCCTATCGAAATTATCGCTGTTTTTGAATTTCTGTTGCCTTGTTATGTAATAAGGAAAATGATAATGATAACATTGGAGGCCTTGGCTTATCAAAGCGCTTGACTTTCGCTTTCCTCAGGTTGAGTGGGCTGAAGTCGAAAACTGAGGGGTTCATCATGACTTGTCAGGATGGTGTCTTCAACACCTCAGTCTACCGCAGTCGCGTGATGGGTATAGATGTTCCCGACACAAGGTCCAGAGCCTGCCGCGAGGCGCCTGAGACCCTAATGCACTTGCTATCAGCATGTCCAGCATATGCAGCCTCGTCCTATATCCATCGACATAACGCGGCCCTAAGAGTACTAGATTACCATCTACGGCACTATTACGGCATTGACGAGACACCGGTGTTGCCCTACGCTCCAGGGCGTAGGGCCCCTCTGTCAAGATGGTTGTTCTGATTATTGGAGTCCTAGGTGGAATGTTGCCCTGTCTACTCTCGAATCTTAAAATTATACCGAACAGATGCAGAAGGCTGTCGTTCTTGGCTCGCTGCGCTTGCTCAGGGCACATGATTCTCGAAACCAAATGATCATTTACCCCACAGTGTGGGTAGTGGTCGTTGATTGATTATGCTGGCGCGTCCTCCCGAATGTATCGGGGCTTCGGGGGATAGGGCTTGACCAGCACAGCGCAGACTACGGTTAACAATCGACTTTATTTAGTATTTGATATTACATCATAGGCGAAGCTTAGCTATAGCTACTCTTACACTTAACATAATATGCTTAATGAGAATAGAGAGTAACTGGACAGAAAAAAACTGTAGAATATGTGATGGAACAAATTCTTAGAAGTATAAAAAGAGCAACATAGTCAAACAAAATAATCCTTCTGATCACATATTGAATTTTGCCTTAAGTTTTTTTTTTGAATGTGAATTTCGGGAATTGCATGAGATCTTCAATAATCATATTGTGAAAAAATACACCTGGGAACGGATATGATTTTCTGAACATGGCTGACGAATGACGAATGACTCTTGCTTACTAATTCTGAATTTCATCCAGTATTACGAAATGATGTGAGTGCCTTCTTTGTTGAAAGCATGTTCAACTACAACTGATTTGTCGGTTGTTGCTTAAGGTTCTCTGCGGTCCGTAGCTGACCTTAGACTTCGTCTGGTAATTTTTGTTGGCCCAAATATGGCCAAAATATATGAAACCTCACATTTTTAAAGCAACTCTTTGATAATCTATTCGATCTAGGTGGAGGATGCAGACATGAGCATTGATTTAGCTCTGTTGAAGCTCGAGGCTCTGGAGAAGCTACCCAGTTTGCAGCTAGAGACCCCTGGAGATACGGCCATCGGCGAATGGGTTGTTGCTTTGGGAAGTCCGTTGTCTTTGAGCAACTCAGTAACTGTTGGAATTGTGAGTATCTATTGTTTTGTCATTGTTTTCAACGTTTCAGGGGAAAAAAGTCGATAGATGTTGCTAATGACATATGTCTACTATCATTTTGAGATGAGAACAACTTATTGAAAACAGTTTGTGATTTGTGATGTTGAGTAATAAACTAAACTGAAGCTACTGTTATTTATATCAATTGCCTACTGTAGTTCTCCTGATGATACCTCAAATTAATGCAGATCAAATTCATGAGCTGGTAAATCTAATAAAATGGTTTCAGTTCAGTTCAAAGGTGATTTCACCGCATGTTGAATAATGTAAAGGAGTTTTGTTTGATTGAGGGATTTCAGAAATTTTATTTGTACTCTATCAATTNATCCATTTTTGTTAAGATGATTAATCAGGGTATCCATTAAAAATGTCACTTTCAATTACAGTTGTTCAAAAATCATTATTATTGATCACCACTCAAGTCACTCGAAAAATTCTTCACCCAATCATCAAATTCGACAGTTCAAGAAAAAACCCTCATTCAACTTTCCCTTCTCTTTTCCAGGTGAGCTGCGTAGATCGTCCAGCCGAAGAGCTCGGGCTGAAGAATTATTCAATGACGTACATCCAAACGGACGCTTCAATAACTTTCGGAAATTCGGGAGGACCCCTCGTCAACTTGGACGGGAATGTCATCGGCATCAATAATCTCCGATTGACATCCGGAATATCCTTTGCGATTCCCGTGGGTAAGGACCGCATTCCGCCCTATCGAACATGAAAATATGGAAATTGGAAGATTTATTGTTACTCTCGAATCTGTTTTTCCGGCGATATGTTTCCGGGATGACGAATTAGGCGCCTTCGGGAACGGCACACTTCGATGTATTTTGAGCGGGATCGAATTTCAGTTGCGATTGTTCTTTATCGACAACGGGGTATTTTTCTGATGAAAGATTAGTTTTTAAGTTAGATGGAGGTGAATTATGATTGGATGAAGTGGAGTAGTGTTAGTTTCAAGACTTTTCAGAAGTGAAGGTTTTGGCTTTCTGCTTCTCAATTTTTATACAGAAAAAGTGCGAATGAGATGTTTATATGCAAGTAATCGTTTTAGGAGGGCATCTTCTTTCAGTTTTTGTCTGAAAGTTACTTCTTTGCATGAACGTTACAAAAAAATAGAACAAAAAATACAGGTCGGTGTTCAAAAATTCAAAGATGAGGGTGGCCCAAGTCAGATGACACCCTATATAAAAGATTCATGGACATATTCTGATAGCCCACATCAAGTGCCAATAGCAAAATGTGACTTATACATGGACCACGGGCCGTCGGGCATTATTGATAATGGCCGGTCAAAGTGATAAATTAATCACTTTGCCCATTGCTCTTGGGCATTTTTAATAATTGCTGGTCCTTATTAATAATGCCCAGCTGATCACGTTGCTCGTAACACATATACCGATGGGGCACAAAAACACGTCGATTTTCAATCCAAGGGATACATCTTTCTATCATAACCTCAACTGTCATACCTCTTCCCCCACCTCTCGGTGACTATCACCCAAACAATTTGAATAGGGAAAGTAGTTTTTGTGACACATCGTTAAAAAGGTAATTTTATAAGTAATTTAGCCATGTC
>NW_019295783.1:0-15503 GCF_000500325.1 Leptinotarsa decemlineata
TTCGATCTCAAGGTCCCTTCGAATTATTTCAGTTCCCTCTCAAGGAGAATATGTGAACCAGAACATCTGGAGAGGGAACTGAAATACCTTGAAGGTACCTTGAGATCGAATGGATACAGTGCCTCCGAGATCAGAAAAGCCATAAAACCGAATAGCACCACGGTTCAAAAGCGAAAAAGTATCAGATGATTGCACGCGCATATCTACCGTTTATCCCTAGGATCACGGACAGAATTGGAAAACAATTGGATAAACACGACATCGAAACAGTCTTCAAACCCACGAGAAAGATACAACAAAGCCTCAAGTCGGCTAAAGACAAAAGAGACCCATTATCAGCAGCAGGGGTCTATAGCACACCATGTACTCGTGGAAAGGTATATATCGGAAACACCAAACGATCCATGGGAACAAGTCTGAAAGAGCATAAGAGGAACTGCAGGCTAGGCCAAACTGACAAGTCAGCTGTGGCAGAACACGCACTTAGTTAAGGAGACCACATAATTTTGTTTGAAAACACAGAACTAATTGCCCTTAACCAGGGATACCATAGCCGACTCGTACGGAAGGCAATAGAGATCCATAAACACACGGAGAATTTCAACAGAAAAGAAGAAGCGGTGAACCTCAATCGAATATGGAACTCCATTTTGAAGAATTCGAGAATAACGAATAGAATGACGACAGGCGGCAAAATTGTTAATGTTCCAGATTCAAGTACAGGTACAAGTGCAGGTACAAATACAACTGATTACCTGACAAGGCATAAATACGCTTTACGAAGCCAAAAAGTTTGTCATCGTACGGTCAGCCATGATGGTTAAACCTCTGAAGAAGCTAGCCACTCGCGCCAGCGAAACGTCAGGAAGAAATTCCAAAAAGCCACGGCTTTCAAATTCGAAAAACAGTAACACTGATTTTTTTTATGTTTCACTGTCTCATTTGGACGTCCACTGCGTTCTGTATCATCGATGTCTCCACGAACTCGACCATGAGTGCGTGAAGAATTAGTGTGAGATGTCCTCCGAATATAGGTATTACAAAAGCATTTCATACAACGTCTCTCCCAACGCACCTATACAGTAGGTTCTGGTGAATACCTGCCGGAAAACAACTACTTTTCCGGCTAATACCACGCTTCACTTTGAATTACATTTGACAAATAATTAATGCAAGATCCTCACAGAGGTAAGTCTTGCAGATACTTCTCGTTCATCTAGTGGGTAGATCACCCACATACCGTTTTCGAAATATTACCTTTTCTGCACGTCAGTTCAGGAAAGATCCGATCCAAACAGCAACATGCCTGGTACTCGAGTAATTTCAACGCGGCGCGACTGCATGTACGAAACCTTAGTCTAAGAGAAAGAATGTTTTAAAGTTTGCGAACAACCAGTATTCGCTGGGAGTCAGATTTGGCGAATATGGTATAATTGTAAGCGATTCGAAGCTCATTTCATTTGATGAAGCAGCACTGCCTTTTTCTTCAATTGCGGTGGTTTTTTTGCAATTTCGGCCTTCAAAGACGACGAAGACGATTGTGGATACCAACAATCGAAACGTCGTGACGTAACTTGGTTTGGAATCTTTTAATTTTAAATAACTGTGATGGCAATTTAAATTCGTTGCGTCGGCATCTTCACACAACGCCGATCAGTTATTAAAGTTTTTTTCCTATTTCTTTGGTTAAATAGCCGCAAGCCGTTGCGTTGCGTTCGAATCCTTTAAATTGACTACCCACGAACCTGCCTCCTTTTTATGCGTGAACCATCAGTCTCTCGTAGAACGAAGCTTGTTATTATTTTATTTTAGAGGTTTAATTGGAGACGTTAGTCACATCCTGTTTTTTAGTTGTGTAATTTTGTTGTTGGTTTAAATTATTCGTTTTGTTGTCGTGAGATTATGTACAATGATGCACTCGGTCAGGTGAATGACGATAAAACAATATTATTTCCATGACGTAATACCAATTGGAAAATGCACTGTGTATGTTATAACAATACTTATCACTATTACCTTGAGGAATCACTATAACTGACTAAACTGACATGAATATTGAACAGGAAGTTATTTCTTTAGTGTCTGATAGTTATCATTACTTGCCTTATAACATTTGGGCTGGAAAGTTCAGGGTCTTAGGAAGAACACGCGTTTTTTTCTTCTAACTGGGCTTTATTCATCAACGTGATCTCTATCAACAGCCACATAATCATTCCAGCGCCGCTCACTTTGTTTTTCAAAATATTCTCCATGAAGATCTATACACTTTTGCATGTGTTTGAACCAATTATCGAAGCACTTTTGCCACTCTGATTGAGGTATCTCCAAAACATGCATTCTGAATGCAGCAACCAAAAAGAAGTCATTCGGTGCAAAGTCAGGACTATACGGCGGATGACTCATCAAATCGATGTTTTGGGTGCTCAAAAATGCAGTTGTTTGGGCCGATGTATGAGAGCTCGCATTGTCGTGGTGGAGAGTGATCCGTCTTCGACGGTTGGTTTTCCTGATTTCTTGGAAGACAACTGGCAAACAAATGGTTGTCTACCACTCAGAATTGACTGTTCTGCGTTGCTCTAGTAGTACGGTTGCGACATTTCCAGTTTTTCCGAAAAAACAGGCGACCATTTGCTTGGAAGTGCTTCGTACGCGAACAACTTTTATTGGATTTGGCTCATCTTGAAACACCCATACAGTCGACTGCTGTTTACTTTCGGGCTCATACGCGTAAATCCACGATCCATCACCTGTCACGATGTCATAGACGTGTTTCGAAGCACCGCGATCGTATTTTTTGAGCATTTCCTTCGACCAATCGACACGAGGCTTTTTTTGAGGGATTAAACGTGAACAAATTTTTTCGACAGTCAAATTTTTATGGAAAATTGAATGTATGCTGGTCCACTAATGCCTAAGGTTGCCTCAATCTCCTGATAGGTCACATGACGATCTCGCAATATCAGTTCGAGCAGAGCATTAATGTATTTCGGAACAACAACTGATTTTGGACGACCTTCACGAAATTCGTTTTGGAGTGAACTACGATCACGATTGAATTCACCATATCATCGATAAACACTGGTCTTTGATAGATCTTCATCGCCAAACATTGAATTAAGTTCATCCATGCACTGTTGCTGAGTTAATCCACGTCGAAATTTTTACAAAATAATCGAACGAAAAGGTTCACGATTTATTTCCATTTTTGGGCCGAGATTAATCTTTTAAGTTACTGTAAACAACACAAATAGCGCGCGTATGTCAAAACGTTTTGAGTACGTATAAGCTCAAAAATGTTCAACTTTACGATAGAGGTGTCAGTTGCCAGATTGCAACACTAGGGTTGCCAAATCCCAAAACATAAAAGGCAACTTAGGTAAACTCTTCATTCAAGCGAAATTTCTAACCGGTGAGCATTTTTTTAAGGTCTGCGAACAGCCAGTAGTCGCAATTTTGCCATCGTTTTCATTGATTAATGACACTGTGATTGTCTTGATGAAGCAGCACTTCAAACGCTCTATTAACCCTATATAATATTTACTGTTGATTTTTCCTTCTCAAGATAGTCGGTGAATATTACACCACACACATCCCAAAAAACCGAGGCCATAACCTTTCCAGCCGATTGTTGTGCTTTCGGGCGCTTTGGACGAAGTTCACCAGTTGCTCTCCACTCAGATGACAATCGGTTTGAATCGTGGTATGAAGTGATGGACCTATGTTTCATCCATTGTCACATATCGACACAAAAATTCCGGTTTGTTATGTTCAAACATGGCCAACTGTCCTGTTTTCATAATGAAATAGATGAATTTATTATTTCTATAAAAACACATTTTGACATCTCTTGTCAGTTAACTATTTTCATGTTATAGCATTTGCTGTGGAGTGACCGTGTCAGGTGACGCCGAATCACCTGGTTACCAAGAAACAGTATTGTTTACAGCTTACGCGTTTCATTTGGTGTTTAATGTCTTGCATAATGAAGAAAAATAGTGAGGAATTGCATGTTCCTGACGATATTGAAGAGGCTGCAAAAAGAATTTCGGAGTGGTGCTGTAACTGTCAAATTTTTCAGAAAAAAAATGAATATCTCGAAAACTAACAAATTTGGGTATAGGCATTGTAATACAAAGTGAGCCTAAAATGTGCTGAGAAATTAAAAAATTTAATAAAATACAGGGTGTACAGTTGCCCTCAACTTCCGGTATAACGGAAAGAGACCGGAAGTTGAAAATATTTTAGTTGAGAAGACCATTTTGTAAAACAAACTACCACAAAATTTCAATTCTTTATTTTGAATCGTTCTCCATATATTCCTAACGAACGCTCGTCATGAAAGACCCTGTGTAGGCGAATATAAATTTGTAAATAACGATCCACAAAATAGAATAGAATAGAAAAATCATGGATGAAGTAAATGTACCAGCCATATTTCTCGACAATATTATCATTGGGTCGCTTTTGTCAATGATATTATAAATGGTAGAATTCATGCTGAAGGTGACCCTAAACGATTAATCTGCTTGATCAATCGATTGAGTCAATCGATTGACGCGAGCTTCAATCAAGTGCAATCAGCCCTTCAATCTTTTGATCAGAACCTTCTTCTCACCAGAAATGGGACAAGTGCACAGTCGTTGTTCGTTCGCTGGTGGTTCATTTCGGTGAGCAATGGTTTCGTACACGGATTTGACATTCCTCTTCCTCACATTGGTTGCCCTCAAGCGGAAAAAACGATATGGTAATGATGCAGTTTTCTTCTTTCTATTGTAATAGTCCTTGCTCGTCACTTTCCATAATTTTGGACAATCGGGATATAGTTCAATCAACATGAATTCTCGCTCAGAGTTTTCGGAAAGTTCACTTTCCATAGCGGACAATATGGTTTCTACCTAGTGACTGACGCAATGCTTGACGGAAATTGACCTAAACGGTCAATCCCCTCCTTCAACCGCTTGAGTCATTCTAACTTTCTATCAATCACCATCAAGCCACCCTTCAAGCGTCAAACAGGTTCCTACACGGTCAATCACGCTTGAGTCAATCGAATGACTCAAGCTTTTGATCAAAATGATTGACCGTCCAGGGCCTCCTTAAGATGTCAAAATCAGATGTCAAGGCCAGTAAGGATGACAGTGTTCCATGTAAGTAAAATTTTACTCCTTTCATTAATCATATTGTGTAGCAATCCTGTGAATGATATCTGATTCAATTCCATTACAAATGACTGGAATACAAATTGAATAGAGAAAAGTGTTTTTCGTATAATTCAGCGTTCATATGAAAGGAGTTGTTTGGCAAGAGTTTTTCATTCGTATAATTTAATGTTTATATGAAAATAGCTGTTTCGAGGGGGCTTTTTCTTTCAGTATGTGCCTGAAAGTTTCTACTTTGCATGTTCTACACATCTTTGTATAGAGTTAATTTTTGATAATGAGTGCTTCCTTTCTTCCTTTGAAAGAATCCCACATTTTTGTATCAAGATGGAGTAGTAGAAAGCCAAAAACTTTCTTTTTCAAAAAATCATCCACTCCTAAAAATACGACCCTTCCAATTCAAACAGATATTCATCTTTTAATAATCATCTTCAATAGAAAGCAAAAAACTTTCTTTTCCAAAAAATCATTCATTCAAACAGATATTCATTTTTTGAAAGTCAGGAGATATCACTGAAGAGATGAAAACTGATTTTGATGAAGGTTTATTGAATTTTCAACAAGGGCTCTGTTGTCATGACAGACAACGGCTTAATGAATTGGCAAACGAAGTCCGATTGAGTGGCCTTCCAGATTTTCACTTAGGAATAACTGAAATCAATTGTTTCTGGTTGTTTGATATACAGCTACCTTTGTATACCTCGTGAGGAGTGTATATCATAGAGCTCTTCAAAAATGGATCGTATTTGGCGATCGGCTTGACTAACTAACAGATTTTGAATGATGTTTATTGTCAAACGAAGTCCGATTGAGTGGCCTTCCAGATTTTCACTTAGGAATAACTAAAATCAATTGTTTCTGATTGTTTGATATACAGCTACCTTTGTATATCTCGTGAGGAGTGTATATCAAACAGCTCTTCAAAAATGGATCGTATTTGGCGACTCGGCTTAACTGAAGGTATGGAAAGTGCTTGACTGACATCAGAACATACGTTGTACTACATCAAACGATTCAAAAGTCAATCGACAACTTTGACGAATCAGATGATTTGAAGCGTCTTTCATTAAGCCCTTTTCATCTCATTTGAATGGAACACGCATGGCCAGTTCACATCCCCTCCACCTCTCCCTCAAATCGCTCGTGAAGAATATCCAATGTGACATGAGCTCTGTGTCACGTAGCGCCGTCCTGTTGAAACCATATGGCGTTGGTGTCCAGATCATCCAATTCAGGCCATAAGAAGTTGGTATTCACCGACTTATAGTGCTCGTAGTTGACAGTGATGGCCAGCCTGAAATCCACACCATACAGCGACTTTTTCGGGATCAATTGGACGCTCTTGAATATCAGGTGGATTGGTATCGTCCCAAATTCAACAATTCTGTTCACATACCTATAAATCCAAAAATAGGTCTGAAGATGATTTTTCGAAGAAAATTAGGGTCAGTTGTCAACTGCTACAGAGCCCATTAAGCAAACACGCGTCGTTATCTATGGTCGTTTACGTTCAGTTCCTGGGTCGTTGAATTTTGTACGGATGCAGGCTCAAGTCATGGAAATTCGCCAAGTTGTGGGCTGCTGAAGGCCGAGTTCTTGTGAGCGACACGAAATCGACTGCCTTGGATTCTCCTGCATACTCTCACAGACATCGGCGATGTTTTCGGCAGATCTTGCGTTTTGTCGACATACGAGTGTCAGCCGATCGTTTACTGAACAAGTGGACTCAGATTAATCCACAACATTGCGGAAAGGACTAATCTAGAAGCAATTATCTCACTATAAATGATGATGAAACCAAAACGCAAGATTTCGCAACTGAGAATAATATAAAAAATAATGAACCAGTCAAGCTTCTCGGATTGTATTTTGACTCATCTCTGAATTCCTTTTCACGTATTCACAAATTATCAAAGCGACTATCCACGTGTATATACATGATACGAGAACTTAGCAACATAATAACAACGGATTGTTTAAGAGTAGCTTATTTCGCCATTTTTCACAGCATAATGACATATGGACTAATAGTTTGGGGTTCATCATGTCATCTAGATATAATATTTGAACTACAAAAAAAGTAGTGAGAATTATGGCTCAGGCTAAATACGACCATCATTGTAACCCTCTTTTCAAAAATCTCCGTATATTAACTCTGCGATCTTGCTTCATATATGAATATCTGTGTTATGTTAAAAACTTAATAGGTGAAAATAAATTGACTAAGCAGGAGGACATACACTACAATGATACCAGGGTCAAAACACATGTAAGGCTACTCAAATATAGATTAGGTAAATCGCAAAACTCTTATTTATATATATTTTTGAAATTTTTTAACGTGTTACCATATGAGTTTCAGACTTTGGACATGAGTTGAACACTTTTAAAATTAAAATTGAGAATATTCTTTTACAGAATGCCTTTTACACATTCAAAGAATATTTTAATTATTTCAATTCATCAACAAATTTGTTTCGTGTCTAATGATAAATATATTTTTGTTCAACTATATTTATGTATTTATTTTGACTGTATTGTGTAACACTGATTTTAANTGTAATGATAAATATATTTTTATTCAACTATATTTATGTATTTATTTTGATTGTATTGTGTAACACTGATTTTAATTTATATACTGTTTATCCCATTGACGTATGCGAACACTATTTATGTATGCATTGCACGAATAAATTCTATTCTATTCCAAAAAAAAATCTATTCTATGACTACCGCAAAATGGCCGAAGCGCGAGATACGTTGTCCGAATAGAAAACCCATTTTGGTAAAACAATTTCCTTAATTACAAGTGTTGTTGAATGCTATATCCGCCCGTGGTGATTTCGTAAGACAGACCGAATAAATGACAACTAATTTGACAGATGTAGCTTCAACAAGATGCCCGTTATCAATTGTCAGAAGTTCAGAAGTCCCTGTTGAAAGACCCTATAGTTGATTATGAAGCTGGAGGCAGATTTTAACCTCCAAAACGTTGAGCTAAGACACTAAAAAATCTGTTTTTTGATTTACCCAGTAACTTTGGTGTGCAATAGAAGTTTGCCATTTAAGATTGTGGAAAGTAAAAATGAAGGCGCTCCACTTTTGACTACGAAACAATGAAAATCATTCATTATTTATTTATTAACATAAAACAAAGTTTGACTTAAAACTTCACAGTTTCAAGTTATCCTAGTGTTTGAAGATCGTGCAATCTCATTAGGTAAGTACTAAATGAAGTTTTTTTCACGAATATAGTTGACCATTTCATAATCATCTGAAGTTAAACCGAAATAAATAATGTCAATTGTATCGATATTAAAAAACAAGACGATAAAATGTAGGGAATTAATTAGAACTTTCAAATAAGGTATCATTCGAGACTCTTTCTGTTTTGTAATACACAGTGGCTGTTGGAAGTTATTAGTTGATACTAGTTTTCAAAGTATCACCCTGTATATTGGATAACAAATTTGTTTTGAATGGCATATATTTTACATGTTTCACCTTGCCTCAGGTGAAATAACACTAATTTTGATGAACATCATTTCTCAGAACGTGTTTTCTATAATAGATAAAACTACTTTACGAAAATGAATTTATGAGGAAGTTGATGAATGATTGGAGTGTTAGGACTAACAAGAATCGCTAGATAATTGGTAGGTGTGACTTGTAAGAAAAAACAATTAACTATGTAGAAAATCAATTTCAGAAACAAGATGAAAAACGAGCCACTCGTACAAAACAGACATTGATATGAAGACAAGTATTCGCTAGCAGGGTGCATTATCTAAATTGATAAATTGAAGTAAGGCTAGTTTTATATGTTATTATTTCATTGATGCAATATTGACTAAGTGAATGATGGAATTGGTAATTTGGGTAAACTGGTAATGCCACTGCCTGAAAATTGACGTCGAAATATTCTCTAGGACTTAATTGAATTACATTCGTGCCCCCTTTATATTTATTTTCATGGCAATACGTTTTTCTCTGATTTGATAAAAAATAAATGATTCAGAAACTTGGTGAAATGATCACTCCACTGGAAAAAATATCTTCAAAGCCCCAAGCGGAAAAAGCATACCGAAATTGATTGTAGGTGATTTAATCGATTCATCTAGAACTTGTCTGTCGGATGTAATACAATGTCCATCGCGGTATCAACCGAGGAAGTAGATTTGCTTCAGCATTCATTCACCAGATGTCTACGAGATGGAGCTGTAACTAATCAACTTATATGTAGTGGATCCACTAAGAAATTATTCGAGCACACTTCTTTTTGGGTTACATCTTTCTTGCACTAATGAAACCCGCCTGAAACCGGCGTGTCAGCGATGACCTACTGCTAATACCTGGGCTAAAAAGCTCCGAGCCTAAGGAAGAAAACGCATTTTTTTCTGTTAAAAATCATCTTTATTCATCAATTTAATCTCCATCAAGAGCCACACCATCATTCCAGCGCCGCTCTAACGTTTCAATACCACTTTTGTAGAACGATTTATCTTCTGTCTCAAAATAGGCCTCAGCTTCAGCAATAACCACTTCATTCGAGCGAAATCTCTTGAGCATTTTTTTGAGGTCAGCGATCAGCCGGTAGTCGCTGGGAGCCTAATCTGGCGGATACGGTGGATGTGGAACCAATTCGAAGTGCAATTCATATAGTTTTGCCATTGTTTTGATCGTTTTATGATACAGTGCGTTGTTTTGATGAAAAAAAATTTTTTCTATACCATATGCGGTCGTTTCTTTGCATTTTCGACCTTAAAACGCTCCAATAACGCTATATGATATTCATTGTTGACGGCATTTCCTTTCTCAAGATGGTCGGTAGATATTACACCACACACATTCCAAAATACCGGGGCCACAACATTTCCAGCCGATTGCTGTGCTTTCGGGCGCTTTGGACGAGGTTCACCAGTTGCTCTCTACTCAGATGACGATCGTTTCGATTCTGGAGTGAAGTGATGGATACATGTTTCATCCATTGTCACATATCGACCCAAAAATTCCTTTTTGTTATGTTCAAACATTGCCAATTACTGCTCAGAATCATCAAGACGTTCTTGTTTTTGGTCAACAGTGAGCTCATAGCTTCAAGTAAAAACAAAAATATAGGCAACAAAAATTCAATGGTATATCTAAAAAAGGAAATATTTTCAAACAGAAACATCAAATAATCATATCACCCTATAGAATATACATTGAACAGAAATGTTAATTTATCAGATAAAGCCGTTCAAATTGATGCAAATGGACCTTTCAATATAATAGACGTTTTTTGAGGATTTTTGAATTCCACAAACTGAAGAAAATGTAGAGGTCTGTGATTTCAAGTATGATTTGAAATGTAATTATTTTCTTAATTTGAATATTTCAATAAGATTACATGCAATTCAAATACTATTCTAACCCCACCAATATGACGCCCAAATAATACTCTCTTCACTCACTTTGTGTAACCTCTTGATGATGCTTTCATTGTATTCAGAATTTTCCTCAATCATTTCTGTTACAGGATTCGAAAACCACTCTTTAAATTCCCGATGCGATTGAAAAACATTTGGCATCAAGAAATGCATGAGAGACCATAATTCCATCAAGTTATTTTGTAATAGTGTACCGGTCAACAACAATCGCCTATAACGAGACTGCAGTTACAAACAATTCGTAGAGTAAAGCTGAAGAAACTTACTGTTGTGTCTGAAAATTCAAGAGCAACTGCCACCTTTGAGACTTGAAATTTTGTTTATATTTTGTGCTTTGTCAAGAATGAGGTACTACCATTTTTTCCTCCTGAAACTCTGATGGTCTTGAATGACTAGTTTGTATGACGTAATACAAATGTGAAATGCATTAGGTTTTGTCCATCCGGTACGTTTCAATTTGCGTTCTTTTTGACTTCCATAATGTGTCAAGATTTTGAAAGCCGGACACCATTTTTTACACTCCATTTTCGAATTCAGCATAACCGACGTTGGCACAAGTATCAAATGTGGGCCCCAGTTTTCTCTCTCACAAGCTAAATGAGCTAAAAGGGCTATTGTCTGAATCGTTTTTCGTAGACCCATTTCGTCAGCTAATATACCATTTAGTTTTCTCTCATACATTGTAATTAACCAGTCTAATCCAATATGTTGATACTCTCTCAAAGAGTATTTTAGTAAAAATAGTATGTTAGTTGAAACATTTGTGGATGACAAGAGCTCTGCACTTTGTTCACATATTTTGTTTTAATTGTACTCTAATATGTATACGTTGTGAATAAAGTTATTATTGTTATTATTATTACTTTTACCCCACTTTACATGAGTATACGAGTATTCATTTTTTATTACAGAGGTAAATTAAATTCATACATAGTGATTAAACTTTTAACAAATAATAATTGTACACACTTGTCTATTTTAACTTCACGTACTTCACCAACAGAAAAATGTTTGGCTTCTTCAATGAATTTCGCTACCATAAACATATCAACAACTGGCAGATTATCGGATTTATGTTCGTTCCATGTCTGTTCGAATTTACACATTTAATAATAAATACTACTGTGTGAAATTAACTAAATACAATAAAATCCACAGATTTGGACAAAAATATCACAATAAATAAAAGAAACTTCGCACCAGCAAACGCAAACAGTTCAACATAAATGGAAAGGCGACTGGCGAAATACAGTATGACGTCACATTCAATGGCTGGGCGTTTTTGGTCACGTGACGAAATTTCAATTTTTAGTAAACTTTAATTGTTTTTACACAACGAAAAGCATTTAAAAATGGTTTCTTTGGTAAAAAATGCTTTATTGAAATAATATCTTTTGATTCTCAATGTAATTTTAGTGATAAAATTTTATGCAACTATCCTATTGTTCAATTTGAATGTTTGTCTTATTTTTATTTTACTGTAATTTCACTTCAGGGTTTTCTGCTTAATATAACTGTTGTTTTCAACTATTCTTTTTAAATTTCATTTGTTTTTTCAGGGATTTCAAATCATATTATATCATATTAGACAATGGAAGTCTGAACTAATGAAATTCTTTTGACTCATGTTTCTCCATCATCAAACAAAAAATGTAGCAAACTTCCGCAGATCGGAAAAAAAAAATTCAACTCCAATAAAAAGGCTCATGCACAGTTGCTGATTATTTTTCTGAAACTTAAAAACGGGAAGTGGGCTCAGATGACTGCACGTGTGTATCTACCATATATCTCGAGGGTCACGAGAGTCAAGACTCTTGGGGAAACACAGCAATGAAACGGCTATCAAACTTACCAAGAAGATACAACAAAGTCTCAGGTCGGCAAAAGACAAAAGAGAGCCACTATCAGCAGCAAGGGTATATCGTTACCGAACACTTGTGGGAAAGTATAGTCTATTATAAGAAGTGAATCTGAAGAGCTGAATGAAAGACTTATGTACCGAGTCTGATGAATTTACTAGTTTATACCATATGAAACCTTCTGCAAAAAATAATGATTAGACCTCGTGTGAATTAACCTCGCCGCCCATGTCATACAAAGAAACTGCCGACGTTCGGTAACTATTTGGTTTTTATGCTATTGGAATTGACTTCGTATATACTATATACCTCGTTACCACCAAAAGATCCATAGGAACAAGTCTAAAGGAGGATGAAAGAAACTGCAGACTATGCCAAACGGGCAAGGCGGTTGTAGCAGAGCACACTTAGTAAAGGAAACCATAAGATTGTCTTTGAATACACGAAACTCATCGACCCAACCAGGAATATCATAGTCGACTGATACGGGAAGCAATAGACATCCACAAACATACGGATAATTTCAACAGAAAAGATAAAGGTGTGAATCTCAATCGAATATGGATTATGATTATGTTCAGTTTTTCATATTGAATTCTCAAAAATCGTGCTGTGGTGTGATTCGCAAATAGTTTTATGTTGGTTGAAGGATACACCTACTAGGTGGACTTCATTTGTATGCAATCGAGTTTCTGAAATACAATAATTAACAACAAATACAAAATGGCAACATGTCTTGTCAAGTCAAAATCCAGCAGATCACATTTCTCGGGGTTTGGACCCAATTTCATTGACTTCTTGTAAACAATGGTGGAATGGTCCAGACATTCTCTATAACATCGGTTTATACTTAGATAACCCTCAAATACAATTTACAGAATCTTTGCGAGAACAGAGATCCCCAGTGAGTCTCGTTTCGTTGAATAATCTCTCAGAAGTGAATGAAATCTTTAAAAGATTTTCTAAATTTAGTCAATTGCAACGGGTTATAGCCTATTGCTTGCGCTTCAAGGATCAAGTCTGAAGGAGGATGAAAGAAACAGCAGACTATGCCAAACGGACAAGTCGGTTGTGGCGGAGCACGCACTTAGTAAAGAAAACCATAGGATTGTCTTTGAAAACACGAAATTCATCGCCCCAACCAGGAATATCATAGCCGACTGATACGGGAAGCAAAAGACATCCACAAACACACGGATAATTTCAACAGAAAAGATGAAGGTGTGAATCTCAATCGAATATGGATTATGATTATGTTCAGTTTTTCATATTGCATTCTCAAAACTCGTGCTGGTGTGGTTCGCAAATAGTTTTATATTGGTTGAAGGATACACCTACTAGGTGGACTTCATTTCTATGTGATCGAGTTTCTAAAATACAAAAATTAACAACGAATGCAAAATGGCAACATGTCTTGTCAAGTCAAAATCCAGCAGATCACATTTCTCGGGGTTTGGACCCAATTTCATTGACTTCTTGTAAACAATGGTGGAATGGTCCAGACATTCTCTATAACATCGGTTTATACTTAGATAACCCTCAAATACAATTTACAGAATCTTTGCGAGAACAGAGATCCCCAGTGAGTCTCGTTTCGTTGAATAATCTCTCAGAAGTGAATGAAATCTTTAAAAGATTTTCTAAATTTAGTCAATTGCAACGGGTTATAGCCTATTGCTTGCGCTTCACACATAATTGTTTGGAAGCCAAAAAACAAATTGTCGGATTCACTTTCTGTTGAAGAACTTAAAAAATCTCTGAAGCTTATCATTAGCTGCATTCAAGGCCACTACTTTTCTAAGGAAATTTCAGATCCCAAGGCGAAAATTCCCATCAGATCAGGTGCGATGGCTCGATTAACTCTGTTTTTAGATAAAGAAGTTATACTTCGAGTTGGGGGAAGGTTAACCCAGTCGGAGTTATCCTTTGCTCAGAAACATAAAATGATTCTTCCCTCTAGAGATCATGTCATAACATTAATTTTTAGAAAGGAACATTTAGATTTACATCACGCAGGGCCACAAACCATCCTTTATAATCTTCGCCAACGGTTTTGGCCAATCAATGGGTTAAGGCAGATCAAAAGAGGAGTCGAAAATTGCGTGATTTGTTACAGATTAAAGGCATCCACAGCTCAACAAATAATGAGTTCACTACCTCCAGATAGAGTCTGTATTGCTCGTCCTTTTGTCAAGGTAGAAGTGGACTTGGGTGGTCCAATTTCAGTTAAAGAATCTCGCCTAAAAAAGGCCTAAAGCATATATTGCACGGAATGTATACACGGTCAATCACAAAACTGTGCCCACTGCCATTTATTTCTGCTGAAAGCGATATTTCAGCCGGCGCGACGGGCTGAAAAACACTGTTACGCCACTGTGTAATTGTCTATGTCTGGTTGTCGAGGGATACCTACCTACCTTAGGGAACCAATAGCGTGTGTCCTGTTTTCCTTACCTCTCGCTTAATAATGGGGTTAAACCCGAAACGGGTCGGTTAAATAAAATCTAACAGTGGTATTTAGAAGAAACTGTTTTATTCATTTCATTAAAGTGATCATGAATTACCAGAAAAAAAAAAAGTCATCAATCACACATATCAAATTTAAAGTCCATTTTCAGCAAACTGACTTGAACTGCTGGGTATTTCAATTTGACAATATTTTCTTGTAACTGACAAAATTCATTATTTCCTAAGGAATGACCCTGCCCTTGAATATTTCTATCCTTTAATACGGTAATGGAAAAATGGAAACTGAAGAAGTTCTGCACGAAACTGAACAATTGCATATTTTGGAAAAAATCACATACAGTGCAATACCGCTTGGAAGAAAGAAATGTATTCATCAGCAGAGTTGAAGAGATAAGTGGACAGAGGTAATCGATAGTTGTGAAGGTGGGTCATTCAACTAAATATTTATGCAGTTGAATACTCAGCACTAACGGTAGACTAGCTGTTCTTTATGGATGTGAAATAGTATTATAATTTGATCAGCCTGATTATTGTAATCACGGTCTCAACCCTAAAAAACAAAATTCATGATGAACGGTAATATC